>JARYHS010013630.1:332452139-332489157 GCA_031002005.1 Vandiemenella viatica
TTATCAACAAAATCTTCTCGGGTGTCCAGCCAGATGGTGGTATAAAAACGCGATGTTTCGACAGCTGACTCTGCAGTCTTCATCAGGTATCTTGTAGTTGTTCTCAGCTGACTTTCTCGTCGAGGCAGAGACAGTGAGCTGAGAACAACTACAGATACCTGATGAAGACAGCAGAGTCAGCCGTCGAAACGTCATGTTTTTACACCACCATCCGGCTGGACACCCGAGAAGATTTTGTTGCATCGATACGCCGGAAAGTCTCCACTCACACAGAGTCTTGGCTGTCCGGGTTACGATGCTTCATGTTGATTAAGCCGATGTTTCGACCGCCATACTGAGGTCTTCTACTTGGGCAGAAATGCCGCAGTATAACGTTCAGAAAGGCGGCTTCATAGTCATTATGCGCTGTCACTCTGACAGCTAAGAGACAACTAAATTCTTCGTGCTTTTCAGAAACAACGTTAACGAAACATTTACGCGGTTTGAGGACAGTTGGCTGGTATTACTCCACGAAATAATGTTTTTATTTATGTCTGCGAATTGAGGCTTGAGCAGACATTTATCAAATAATTCTGCTCCATAATGCATTTCGCATGTCCACAGTCTCCACTAATATCGCTGCTTGAAAATCAAAATATCTACCATACCGTACGCGTACACTTACCTGAAGGTCCAAGCGGGCAAAACTGCCGGTAAATCTTAGTACTTTATCAATCATTCCGTAAGACTATTGAACTGTCTAACCTGTCTGCAAGGGTGAGCTCGCATGCTAAAACATTTCTGAAATCATTGACCATGAATCATTCTCGAAGGAAATCGAGTAATAAGTCGATGCTCTTGCAAAATTTAGCAGAACCACCGAGAACATTGTCTATAGCTCATTAGCGTGTAAAATAATCCTACATATGTTAAAAATACTAATATAAAAAGGAGAGAAGTAATTTAAAATATTAGAGACATAAACAGTCTTTGACTACAGTTTGAACCCAACATTTTATCGTTTAGTCTGTCAAATACATTGTGAATACTCTAAAATTCCGGCTGACAGATTAATTGATCAAGAGTAATAGTGTTAAAGTGAAAGGAATCACCTCAGTCCGTTCCTTACATTCAACGTTCAAAAAACACAAGTCAGAAACTTAAAACACGAAACAACATCATGAAAAAACTAGCTGGTACTTCGTGGGAACCGATGCGGACTCACTACAAACAACCGCCCTCACCATGGTTAATACCCTGTTGCTAGCTACTGTATTTCAGTGTGGCAACGTAGTACTCACTCAAGAAAAATCGACGTTTATCTGAAGGAGTGTATGAGAGTAATAACTGGCGCACTTAAATCCACCCCAGTCCCCTCGTTACATATCAGCAATATACCACCTCCAGAGGTAGGACGTCGAGAAGCAACGGCACGTGAGTGGGTAAAATTTCATCATAACGACCATCCATAGGATATCCCAATACACGAGTTCCTAAATAACCTACCCTCCACTCGTCTTAAATGTAGGCATGACGTATGGTATGACATATTTGAAGTTTTATGTCAAGGAAATATGGCGACAAAGCTGGAACTGTGCATCTGTGAAACAGCAAGATATTGAGGATCCTACAACCGGACTTCGAGATTCCATCTGAAGAGAGACCAGTGAGTCATACTAAACCGCCTAAGAATAGTCCAGGTCAAATACAACGCCATGCCTCCAAGCTCCATAAGTGGGAACTTCAGGATTTTCCTGTCTGTTACTGCGGAGATCCTTCACAGAATATGGAGCACATAATCAGGGAATGCCCTCTAAGGAAGAATGATGTACCATTTGAATACGTTTTTAGTGTTAAAACTTCCAACTGGACATCAATTTGTGAATGCTACCAACGTTCTTTTTGTTGTATGTATTGTAGTAGTTACATTAGTTTCTTAGCCATACAACAAATAAATAAAAATAAATGAATAGTGAAAGGCAATATAATATTGTAGCCTTCAAGATGATTTATTTTATTCAGCAGGTAAATAAGCTGATGTATGGTCATCAGAAAAATTATTCATAGTGCATGTTGCAAAAATAAACACAAAAAATAATTAAGACAGCTGTTTTTCTCAAACTTCTGTGCAATGTGGATTTTCTTTTAGCACATTACTTTACATTACAGTCATTTTCAGAACAAATGAAAGGAGAAAACGCTTGAAATATACATTAACAATTCTTATATTTTACAGCCAGTTAGGCAGCTTCTTCTAAAGTGTTCGTTGTATTGTTATTATTATTCAAATCATTATGGATATTGCAAGACTGAAAAACCCTTAATTGTTTAAAGATATATAAAAACGCAAAACAATATTATTAGATTAATTTCAAACATAAATTAAAGAAAGGTATCGTTTCTATTCTGTAAATGAATCTAGAATCTTCATTTTAACAAATAAGTAACAAAAAAATTAAACCAATCAAATTCGTGATAATTTAAAAAAGATATATTTGCAGTAATTTAATTACTATGCCATGCAATGAATTAAAGTAACAGGACAGTAAATAACCTCTATTGTGTTTTGTAGCAAGTGATACCGAATGCTTACATTTAAATGTACGTACATATACTGGTCTTAAAAAAAATTAAAAAAAATAAAAAAAATAAAAAAATAAATAAATAAATAGAATATGTAAAAACTCCATGAACGTAAGGTACTGTCATTTATTCAGAGGTGGATAAGATTTTGTGCAAAATTTCATTAATTCATTTTCATTTCTTATCTTGAACTATAGAAACTAACAAGACATGAAAAAGTAATACGTATTTAACACGGGAAAATAAGTTAGTTTAAGATCAATAACGTGATTCATGCTTCTTTGAAACTTATTAATGTAATATATTTGTTAAATTACTTGTTAATTATATGCAAGTTAATCAATCACAGAGGGTACTAAAATTTGTTTTTAACGTATTATTTGTCGGAAATAATAACAGAGAACAAAAATGTTACAATTGTTTTAGTATATCTTCCCTCCATTTCAATGCACGGATGTGCACTGATGTTTTCGTAACCCTCGAAGTAATAATGATTTTAGCGGAAGATGATTTCGGATGACAAGAGTGATTTTTAATCTTTGCATATTTTCTATCGTCTTTAAGTGTTTTCTTTCATTAAACCTTGAGGCTGATAACATTTGCTCACCGAACTCTCTTAAAACCGGTTCACGAATTATGAATGGTTTCGCGATTCATTTTATATGAAATTTTATAATAATGCATTGTTTCTAGCTTTGATTACACATATGCGCCAACAAACAATAGGTTCTGGTTACTGAGAAACTGAAATTCTTCCCTACATCTTCTTCTTTTTCTTTTATTTTGCTCTGCATCGATATTACAGTTTATTCTCGAATGGCGCTCGCATTACTTTAAAAAGTATTCTCACATACTGTTTTAATACCGATAGCCGGACTTATTATAGAAAATGTATGTAATACCCTTTTTCTAAATAAAAAGAATATCCGTTTTTATTTACATAAGCAGTCTTGCAGAAATACTGAAAAAGCTTTGTGTTAACGGTGTGAGCTAATTTGAAACACTATTCTCGTTAGTTATTTTATGGAGTACTGCAATTAGTGGTTACGCTATTTTGTGCTACGAAAAAGTATTCAACTGTTTTCTACCTTTGCTAAGCCGTTCTAAATATTTCTTTTTTAATTATAAATAGCTAGAGGCGTATAATTACAGTTCACTGCCTCAAGATGTTATCTAGCGCTAAGGAATACGCCAAAGTTGTGTTGTTTGCTGCAATCATCCTAGACCCTACTAATAGCGCACCAGATGGACGTTTAATTAAGTTGGTAGGTGAAGTGAACTACACTTAATGGTTCCTTGAGGTTTATTACTATGTACACAAAACACTGGTAAACAATAACAAATGTGGTACAGTTAGCGGATGACCGTCGAGAAATTTAGCCTGGTCCTGATCCGGGGTAGAGAGAGACGGCTTCTACTTCTCGCGAACTTCCGGTGGTCTTCTGTAGTTGAGGCTGGTTCCGAGGTCAGGCTGGAACTGGCGGTGGAGCGGCCGGCTACGCTTATATAGGCGGCCTGGCGCAGGAATTCCGTTGTGTGGTAGTACGGCGACCTCTGTAAGAAATAGTCCCACTTAGCTTCTAGATGATTCTATTTGTTTTCCTGGTTGTTTTGATGTCTCTGCGCCTGTTTGGAGTCGTATATGTATCCCGGCGTGCAGGCGCGTTGTGTGTGTGAGGTCTGCCTGGCAGGGGCCTTTACTGGCAGACTGAACATACCTCCCTCCCGGGGGGGGGGGGGGAAGCGATGTCTGCGACGTCTGCGAGGTCGTCTGCCGCGGCGCCCTGGAGCAGACTATGAAGGCTACCTCCAGGGGAGTACGGAGCTGTTCCCCTGGCGATGCGTGCCGACCTGCGTCGTGGTGCAGGTTGTGGTGGAGGTACTTGTGGAGCTAACGGCATCGGTTCGTCGGCGTCGATGGCCGGGGGCTGTACGGGGGGCGCTGAAGATGGTCCCCGCAGGTGGTCGAGAGGCTGCGGCTGAAGGGTGTCGGAGCGACCGACAGGTTGTGGCGTCGGTGGTGGCGCTGTAACTGTCCCTGAGCAACGGTTAGACGGCAGGAGTGGTGGAGGTGGCAGGGAAGGAGAGGAAGAAGTGGATGGCCGTGCCGTGGTGGAAGAGGACGGTGCCGTGGGGTATCGGGGACGTAGTTGGTTTCGATGGCGTCGCACTATCCGGCCATCCAGGCTGACGTCGAACAGTTGGCGGCCCCGGGGCCGCTGGATGACCCCCGGAAGCCAACCGGCCCGGGAGCCAAACCCGCGGGCCCAGACTAGGGAGCCGGGGTGAAACGGAATGGGCCCGAAGGTACCTGTACTTTGGGCGGGGGTAAGAGGAGATGGAGGAGAGTGCGAGGTTGGCGGCCATGCAGCAATTCCGCCGGGCTTTTGGCCCCCACTGGAGTGGTTCGATAGGAACTGAGGAAGAGTGTCAATGCCTCTTCGAGTTTGTGACTTGTGGTGTATTTGGTCATTTGGGTTTTGAATGTTCTGACTAGCCGTTCCGCCTCCCCGTTAGATTGGGGGTGGAAGGGCGGAGTGAGGAGGTGTTGGATATTGTTGGCGGTACAGAAGGATAGGAATTCCCGACTTCGAAATTGCGGTCCGTTATCTGTGACGATAGCGTATGGTAATCCTTCGATGGAAAAGATCTTCGTGAGGGCTGAAATGGTGACCTCTGTAGTGATTGTGGAGCAACGGACGACATATGGGAAGTGGGAAAAGGCATCCGTCACTAGGAGCCACTGGTGGCCTAGGAATGGGCCAGCGAAGTCGAGGTGAATGCGTTCCCAGGGTCCGGACGGTGCCGGCCAGGAAAGGAACTTTTGAGGGGGGCGGGGCAGTTGTTGGGCACAGATGGTACAGTGCCGCACCATCTTCGTGACATCCGTGGTAAGGCCGATCCAGAATACATGGCGTCTGGCAAGGGATTTGGTGCGGGCAATTCCCCAGTGTCCCTGGTGGAGAGTTTGGAGGATTGTCGGTTGTAGGGATCTCGGAACGACGACCCTCGGGGGGAATTTGGTTCTGTGCGGAGGAGCACTCCCTCTACTACTGAGAGCTGGTGGCGGATGGAGTAGTAGAACTTGAGGTCTTGATGATGGCGTGGAGGGGAAACGTGTTTGCCACCCGTGTTGGATGTGGTGTCGGATGACACGGAGGAGGGGGTCCTCCCCTGTGGCTGCCGCGACTTTTGAGGCCGTGACTGGAAATGTCTTCAGTGCTTCTTGTATGTCATCGTCGATCTGGAACACCAGAAGTTCCGACTTGTCGAAGGCAAGGTCTGGTCCCTGCGGTAGTCTGGATAAGGCGTCTGCATTGGCATGCCTGGAGGTGGTACGGAAATGCATGGTATATCTGAACTGGGACAGGAATTAGTGCCCAACGCTGGATGCGGTGGGATGTTTTGGTAGGCAGACGTGTGGACGGATCAAATAGTGATAGGAGTGGCTTGTGGTCGTAATGAGATGAAAAGAAATCCCATATAAAAGGGAATAGAATTTGGAGCAGGCAAAAACAATAGCTAGCGCCTCTTTCTCGATTTGAGAATATTTAAGCTGAGCAGCCGATAGGGCTTTTGGGATGTAGGCTACGGGGCGTTCCGTGCCATCTGGTAATTATGAGACAGAACTGCCCCACACCGTAATCGGATGCATCTGTGGCAAGTATCAAGGGGAGGTTTGGAGTGTATGGCATGAGGCATGCTGCGGACTTGAGCTGCTGTTTAAGGGTGTGGAATGCGGTCTCGCAAGCTGGGGTCCAACGGAACGGGACATTCTTGCGACAGAGGTGGTACAGGGGTGCTGCCACTTGTGCTGCTGAGGTGTATAAATTTTCTGTAGTATGAAATCTTGCCTAAAAAAGATTTCATACTGATGTAGATCCTGAGGCCGAGGTAAGTTGGAAATAGCGTCCACATAGGAAAATGCTGGGGAAATGCCTTCCTGAGCGATGATGTGACCCAGGTAGGAAATGGATTGTTGAAAAAATTGACACTTGGAAAGGTTGCATTTCAATCCTGCTGCACGGAGGCGGAGGAAGAGTAGGCGGAGGTTGGTCATGTGTTCGGCAGCGGAGGGTCCCCGTGACGACTATGTCGTCGAGATAGTTGATGCATCCCGGAATATCCTGGAGAAGTTGTTCGAGATACCGTTGAAAAATCGCTGGAGCACTGGCCAAGCCGAACATGAGCCGGTTGAGTTGGAAGAGGCCAGAGGGAGTGTTGATGACTGTGTATTGTCGGGACTGGATATCCAAAGGGATTTGAAGGTATTGCTTCTGCCAGGTCAATTTTTGTAAAGTAGGTACCTCCTGCTAGTTTACGGAAGAGGTCGTCCGGTCTCGGAAGTGGATAGTCGTCTACCAGCAGATGCGGGTTGACGGTGGTCTTAAAGTCACCACAGAGACGTAAGCGGCGTCCTGGCTTCTGAACTATGACCAACGGCGTGGCCCAGGGGCTGAACCGCACCGGCTGGAGGATCCCTTCGTCTTGGAGACGTTGAAGTTCTTCCTGAAGTGGTTGTTGAAGCGCTACGGGTACCTGGCGTGCCCGGAAGTATCGAGGCCGTACGTCCGGCCGGAGTTGGAGTGATGCTTCGAAGTCCTTTGCACAGCCGACGCCTGGTGAGAACAGGTCCTGAAACTCGGTGCAAAGGGCGTCCACTTCAGGAAAAGGAACATGCTGAGATACGAGGTGTATGTTATCCTCAATTGAAAATCCGAATAAGCGGAAAGCGTCCAGTCCAAATAAGTCTGCTGTGAGAGAACTGTTAACTACTAAAAAGGGGACTGAACGATGTACAGACTTATACATGACGTTTGCTGTGAATTGTCCCAGGAGTGCTATTTCCTGTTTGTTGTATGTCAGGAGGCGCTTGGGGGCCGGCGAGAGGGGGGGCGAGCCAATTTGCACATAAGTAGTATAATTAAGCAATGAGACTGCTGCTCCTGTGTCGACTTGTAGGCGCAGGGGCTTGCCATTGACCGTAACGTCAATAAAAATGTTTGGATGCTGTGGAAGTGTCTACCTGATTGATATCCATAGGTGCGCCGCTCAACCTGTCTTGGTAAGACCCTGGGCGGCGAGAGCCGGGATTGGCATTGGTGGTGTTGGTGCGGCAGACGGACGCCAGGTGTCCTTCCTTGCCGCAACGTGAGCATTCAGCCCAACGATCCGGACAATTTCCCTCTCATGTGCTGAATAACAGGCGGGGCAGGAGGGTAGGCGGAGCGGGCTGCGGCGTCGGCGCTGCGGGATCCGCTGCTGCTGCCGAGACTTGGTGCCCCTGCCGGAACGGGCCGGTTCGATGTCCTTCTGAGGAAGCGGTCCCCGGTTGTGGTGTCGGGAGGAGCGCGACTGGGAGCTCTGGATGGCGGCGACGTCCTGTGTGTCCTCTACGTCGGTTCGGATTGCGGCCACATCCGCCCAGGACTCCAGGCGGCGATCTGCGGCCGTAGATATTTCGAATTTGTAGGCAAGTTCGATGACCTGCTCCAGGGATGGGTCCTCTAACTTGAGGGCGTCATGCCGGAGTGCGGCATCTGGTGCAGCCTGTATGATGTGATCACGCACCATGTCGTCGGCGTAGGATTCGTGGGAACAACGAGTTTGAAACTTACATTTTCTGCTAAGGCCTTGGAGTTCGGCCGCCCACTGGCGATACGTCTGATCGGGCTTCTTCCGGCATTGATAGAATTCGACGCGGGCCGCGACGACATGGTACCGGCGTCTGTAGTATGCATTCAGTGTCGTACAGATGGTCGTGAAGGTGAGGGTGTCGGGGTCTTGTGGCTGAAGTTTGGTGAGCAAGACATACATCTTCGATTGGTTCCAGGAAAGGAAATATGCACGCTGGTCTTCTTCTTTGGATATGTGATGAATTGCGAAGTGTTGTTTTATGCGCTTCTCGTAGGTCTCCCATTCTTCGACGTCGTCGTTGAATGCTGGGAACGGAGGCGGGGCCGTGGGTTGGCGGAGATTCCTGACTCCGCGGAGATTCCGCAATCAGTTGTCTCTGAGATTCGAAGAACTGATGTAGAAGTCCCTTGGAGGAACTGTTGCCATTCCGTAGGTGCTGCTGGCGTAGCCATGATGGTCGAGAGTTCTTTATCCCAACCTTGTCGCCACTGAAGTGAACTACACTTAATGGTTCCTTGAGGTTTATTACTATGTACACAAAACACTGATAAACAATAACAAATGTGGTACAGTTAGCGGATGACCGTCGAGAAATTTAGCCTGGTCCTGATCCGGGGTAGAGAGACGGCTTCTACTTCTCGCGAACTTCCGGTGGTCTTCTGTAGTGAGCTGGTTCCGCGGTCAGGCTCGGAACTGGCGGTGGAGCGGCCGGCTACGCTTATATAGGCGGCCTGGCGCAGGAATTCCGTTGTGTGGTAGTACGGCGACCTCTGTAAGAAATAGTCCCACTTAGCCTTAGATGATTTCTATTTGTTTTCCTGGTTTGTTTTGATGTCTCTGCGCCTGTTTGGAGTCGTATATGTATCCCGGCGTGCAGGCGCGTTGTGTGTGAGGTCTGCCTGGCAGGGCTTTAATGGCAGACTGAAACAGTATTTTTTTTTGTACAGAGTAATAATTATTGCAAATAGTTTCTGAATTTGTTCTATTGCGTTTGAAAAATTGTCCTATCGTATCAGTTTAGTACATACATTCCACGTAAGCTTCGAATGCGTGAAAATGAGGAAAAATCACTTAAAATGTGAGTAGATGCACACATGTTATTAAGTAAGAAAATACACGTTATTACATGTCGATATTATTTCTGTGTGTTTCTTACTCTTAATTTTTGGTCCAGGCTGCATTTAAACCTAACCACAACTGCTATTAGTTACGGTAGGACGCCATATATCTTAGCACATGAAAACACAATATGTCAGCCCGCACAGAGAAATCGTAACTGTTACATGATTTTCTATTTGCATGTGGAAAGCAGTTTTTATTCAATACTGTAGACTTAAAAACATATGGAACAAATGTCAACAGCTATGAACGTGTATTTCTTGGGTAATAACATGTATGCATCTACCCACATTTTTCCTATTTCAACATATTCGAAGCTTACGATATACACTTTAAATCAAATATTATCGCCTAAGGAATGTGTGTACCAAATTTCAGACCGACAGGACAATATTGTAGGTTCCGACGTAATGTTAAACTCAGTATATAAAGACTTTGCTGCCATTCATGTAATCACTTTTTTTTAACTACCAGATTTCGTTCAAATGGTGGCTCACCATCATATTACAGCTACACAATTTGAACTGCATCATTGTAACATCGTATATCTAAATCACGATTTAATGAATTCCGAATATACTCCGTTTCGAAATGTTGCTTCTATGTAAATTCAGAGATTAAGCTCGACTCTTTGGTTTCACCAAAGACCACAGAGTATCTCAATGCAGGAAATACACGTCAATTTTGGCTCCGATCCGATTTCACTCACACACACGTTCCCGAATTTATTTTTCATTTAATAATGTATCTGTAACATGTTTTAACTATGCTTATATTTTTTTTTTTTACTGTTGACCAAAGATCACAGACATCGCTAAGTGTCGTTGTCTCTTAAAAACAATTGAATGTAGACAAACGAATGATTTATTAATTTAATTTAATGAATTTTTAACACATTATATGTACATTTTGGCTTTAGCACTTCTCCCCATATAAACTTTAACTATGCCAAATCTCACATTTCTCCGTGCGCGCAATATTCTGAAAAATGTTTCCAAAGTTTTCGCTTAGCGTATTAAGATATAGATGATCAATATTGCTTGTTTACCACTATATATGCATATTTATTAAATTGCTGAATGATGTGTAATCTGTAGCAAACATTTTTGTGTAAATAGAGGGGTAAATCTCGTTACAATGTCCACTAAAATTGGAGTATGTCTGTTCTTAGACGACAGTAATTAAATGCCTGAAACCCAGGTCTCTAGATCTACATCTACCCTCTGCAATTCACAAAATTGAAGTGGTGGATGTTGCTCTGAACCAAAATTAATCTCCTATCAGTGCATTCCACTCATAAATGAAATCAGGAAAGAAGGAATAAATACTAGTGTAAGCATGTTGATATGTAGGTATTTTGTCCTTAGCTGGTTTACTAATAAAGGTTTCTAGTGGTTTTTTTTCGTCTAGTGTAGGTAAAATAAAAACTTTGTTTTTGGCATACGCGTTTCGATTTTATTAAATCATCCTGTGCCACTTTTTATTTCTTAATTACATTTAAGTCCGGGAACGTTCCGTCTCAGTGTGTTTTTTTTTTGCTTACTTTGTGTGTTTCTCACACCTACTGTAGTTCTTTCAAAATGAAACAAATTTTTGTGGTTAATAATACACTACAGTGAGTGTGGGAAGCAAACAAAGTAAAACAATACACTGAGATGGAACTTTCGCGGACTTCAATGTAATCATGAAATAATAGTAAGAATAATAAAAAAAAAATGGCACGGAGGATGATTTAGTAAAATCGAAAAGCGTATGCCAAAAACAAAGTTTTTATTTTATCTGCATTAGGCGGAAAAAAACTGCTATAAATCTTTATTCGTGTAAACATTAGTATGGTAACTTATTTCCCTGATTTTATCTCTTCTGCCATTGTGACTCAAATATGCCGGAGGTAACATACTTGTATTTCTCCACAGTAAAAATTGAAGGTGGGTGTTCGTACGTATACTAATGAATTCAGTCGGAAACCATGTCAGCAGTCCATCAGACGATCGCATTCTATCCTCGGCTCTAGCTTGTGATACCTTAGCAAGCGGCCGCAAAACTAGTGTGGTGCAAAGAGCAAACTAATCAAGCGCTTACCTGCTACAGCTCGTGGACAGTGATAAGAGTAGTTTGGTGGATGTTTGGCGTGGCGACCCCGATTGGGGTTCGCGTTTGACAGACACCGTGCCACCTGGTCGCTGGCTGCGGTTTGGACTGCGGTCTGGCGAGCCTACAAATTGGCCGGACCTGCGAGGCCGCCCTGGGCTGCCCTGCTCTGCCATGCCCTGCCCTGCTGCTAATTAATGCCAAGTAATAACTGCGGTGGCGCGTGACGGCCCGGCCCCAATTTGCATATGATCCGCCAGCGCCAAATGAGCTGCCACACAGTCAACACACAAAATGGAATCCTTAATCCCTTGCGCAAGGCTTGCCTACCATTTACGCACTTATCGTTAATTTCAGGACCTGCAAATTGCCTTTCCTATCCACTTAAAACGTGTTAGGAATGTCTGGAGCTGTGTCAGAAGAGAGATAATACCTACTGCTTTTATAAACATGTCGTAAGTCAGATTATCGGTTAGTGACGCAATGAAAGTCTTAGGGAAGAAGATTGCTATCTCTCTTTTTACTCCTGTTTTTTGGTGATTTAGTATTTTAAAATAGCTCTGTAAAAGTAAGGTTGAGACCAGTTTCAAAGAATCGTGAGCTTGGAATTTTCGGAGGAAGGGCTCCGTAATATCAGCTTTGACCTACGGGAGAAAATGAAGTGGTCAGCGCCATGTTCTGATCGACTTTACCTTCCTAAAGAGCATATTGCGATGTACTCAATGGACAACAGACTCATAGGGCCTAGGGAGCTTTTTCTAACATTCAGTACAAAAGAAAAAGCCTTTGATTCATCAGTCTTTCAGGCGGTGGTCAGACGTTTCAAACCCTGACATACCTTGCCCCGAAATTAGTTCAGAAATTTGATATCTAAGTACTTTCAGATAGAAACTAAATTTAACATTATTAATTAAAAAACAAACGCAGTAAACTAGAAGACCTTTCTAAGCTAAACCTTTGTGTTATGAGAGCTTTAATTAAAAGTGAAAATAATGAACACTTCCATCAAACCACCGTGGAAACCGTTTTCGTTGAAGTTTACAGTGAACACGTGGCAATAGCTGCCGGCTTCAGGTAATAAGTAGACGATGCGTCCGAAAATTACTCTAATAAAATACGATGAATATCGAGGTTGGTGGATTGTTTTAGGTTGAAAAAAGAAATGGCTCATTTACAGCAATAGCTTTTTGATTTCACCTGATGTATGCTATCCTGCAGCACTCTACTTTGGCGTAAACACCTGAAGCTATCCTCTACCGGCGGAAGATCACATACCTCACCGGAACACAACTAAGCTGAACAATCCCTATCTGTATGATATGTGGTGCTATCATCTAGTGGTGAGTGATTAATCGTTATCGACATCAGCAAAGCCTAGAGGACAGCCTCTGAAGCGTCTCACACTTGTGACCTAGATAGTAAACACTTTTGCCCTTTAGGAATCGAATTCAGAAAAATTGCTCTCTTAAAATACTATTTTACTAAAGCGGAAACGTTAAATTTTAAATAATAGCTCGTTTATCTATTTTGTTTAGGTGTCTAGGGAGATAAATGGCTCATGACCAAAAAATGCGTTTTAGAAATAATTATTATTTTGCTATTTAGGAGTCGTGTTCCTTCCTTTCTTAAAATAAGATGTCATCAAAGCAAAGAACATAATCTTTAAAATGATATCTCATTTATTGATTTCGGTTAGCTATCAAGGGAGATAAATGGCCAGTGGAAAATCACATTTTAGAAAAAATTATATATGTAGGCAAGAAACTGAACGCAAACGGAAGTATAAACAAAGTTCACTGTTCAAGAAATGTACTGTTTATATTTACCGACTTCGAATCCGTCACAAATACAATGAAAACTTCTGCAAATTGCTTTTATTCGGACCACCATCTAAATACACTCACTGTCACTGTTTGAATACTGCGCTCTTAAAAACAATCAGGCTTTGTTTAAACTCTTTAGTGTACGCTAATTCCTAGTAATACACAGAAAGTTATTTTATCTCTCCGTTTGAGCAAAATTTGTGAACGTGTATACAAATCTGAGCGTAAATAATACAAGGTGTTTCTTCTAATACAGCCAATGATCGGTAAACCTAAACTCTACGCAGATTTACTGCTCAGATATTATACAGCAATAGTAACGTACAAAGACTGCACGAAGTAACGGGAACTCTGAGAAATATGCACAACGAATTAAAAAAAAAAGCAATTGCGCATTGCGATTGCATAAAAATATTTTACAATACAGCGGTTACTAATTGTTTCTTTTAACAAGGATAATTTAGTTTTGTCAAGGTTCGTTTGAATTATTTAAATTTGTAGATCCAAATTCAGTTCACATGCGTTTGAACCGGACAGTGGAAGTTCTGTTTCATGAAGTGCCCTCCGGAAAGAAAACCCATGGACTTGTTTATCTATTTACAGTTCAGAGATTAAATTCCCAAAAGGGAATCGTCGACGCAAAATACTACTGCGTGTACGTGCGTATTTATTTGTAAGCTCTAGGTGGAATTTCACGCAGCGGCCACAGAATAAATGCAAGCCAGTCGGAAAGGATTAACGCACTGAAAAGCTCCTTTTTGACCTGGCTTTTTTAAACAGTTATTACAACTACTGAAATTTGCAGTAGGTAATGAATATTTGCTATGTGAGGATTAATTATTTTTCTGGAACTCTTTTGAAAACTTCAGATGAATGTTCACTCGATATGATTAGAGCATACTAATCGGTTTAGCTACACAGACGGAAAAAAAAATCCCAACACCAAGAAAAAATTATTGTAGAGTAATGAAATTTGGACAATGCATTTGTCAAGTTAACATGTTTAATTGATTAAATTTTCAAGATCACAGGTTAATTTAAGCTCAAGAAAATGCATTTCAAATGTGAAATACTGTTAAATTAATAGCCGGTGTAACCTCCAGAATTTTGAATGCAAGCCTGCAAACGTGAATGCATTGTGTCATACAGGTTTCGAATGTCACTTTGTGGTATGGAGTTCCATGCTTGTTGTACTTGTGCTGTCAATACTGGGACGGTCAGTGCTGGCTGTGGATAATGCTGGAGTTGTCGTCCAATGATATCCCATACGTGTTCAATTGGAGACAGATCTGGTGATCTCGCAGGCCAAGGTAACATGTCGACACTCTGTAGAGCACGTTGCGAGACAACAGCGGTATGAGGGCGAGCGTTATCCTGTTGAAAAACTCCCCCTTGAATGCTGTTCATGAATGGCAGCACTACAGGTTGAATTACCAGACTGACGTACAAATTTGCAGTCAGTGTGTTTGGTATAACCACAAGAGTGCTCCTGCTGTCATAGGAAATTGCTCCCCAGACCATGACTCCAGGTGTAGGTCCAGTGTGTCTAGGCCGCAGACAGTTTGGTTGCAGGCGTTCCCCTGGCCTCCTTCTGACCAACACTCGGCCATCACTGGCACCAAGGCAGAACCTGCTTTCATCAGAAAACACAACAGATCTCCACTCCGTCCTCCAATGAGCTCTGGCTTGACACCACTGGAGTCGCAAACGGCGATGGCTTGTAGTCAGTGGAATGCACGCTACAGGGCGCCTGGCTCGGAGCTGTCCTTGAAGTAACCGATTTCTAACAGTTCGTTGTGTCACTGTGGTACCAACTGCAGCTCGAATTTCTGCCGCAGACGCAGTACGATGCGCCACAGCTGTACGCCGAATACGGCGGTCTTCCCTCTCAGTAGTGCCACGTGGCCTCCCGGAACCCGGTCTTCTTGAGGCAGTACCATCCCTTGACCACTGCACCCAACAATCATGCACAGTGGATACATTCCGGCCAAGTCTTTCTGCAATATCGCGAAAAGAAAATCCACCTTCTCGTAGCCCTATTACACGACCTCGTTCAAACTCGGTGAGCTGTTGATAATGGCTTCTTCGTCTTCTTAAAGGCATTCTTGGCTAACATCAACTCACTATGTCAAATCTCAGCGGTAAATAACGTTCACAAACTTTACAGCGCGTATTTAAAGCAAACCTGATTTGCAAGCTCTGAGTAGCGCTACTAGCGCCACACTTATGCGCGAAGCGCGAAATTTGAATCGATGTCATCTTTCAGATGTATAAACACGCCTACCAAATTTCGTTTATCTAACACAAGTCTTTCTTGGTGTTGGGATTTTTTTTTCCGTCTGTGTATAAGGATCCAATTATTTGCTTTTAAGTTCGCTATAGATGCCCATCGTGGGAAGCATGGTGTGCTGAAGCAGAACTGATCCAAGGATGCGATATCCTGTCCATCCGTGTCTCTCACCAAGCTGCCACCTACGCAGGGAACGCTATACAAAGTAGAAACAGTGCATTGTTTGAAACAAGAAAACAGCCAGTTGTAAGCCTAGAGGGAAAAGATGCTCTCTAATCATGTCTGTCACTTGTGAGGTTTTTTTTTTTTTTTTTTTTTTTTTTTTTTTTTTTTTTTTAACAATTCTTCAATGGTTATGGTTCAAATCATAGCATTCGTCCATTATCAATAGAAGAGTCGTTCATGTTTAGTGGCTGTCCTTTCTATGATCTATATATCTTCCAATTTTTAGATGTCATCCTAAAAATAATTAACGTTTTTTCCTTGTAGAGAGGTAGCGCTGCAATAAGTAGATACAAGTTCGGTCTAGGTGAGTCGTCTTCTTGTTGCTTTTTTAAATAATTTTCTTAAATTAGCTTAATTGTCTAAATAAAATAATATCCATATTTGATTTTCGGTAAGAGCAGAAACAGAAATTGTCTTTACCCTAAGTTCCCCTTTCAGTGTTGCTTGTTAATGTATGACAAATCAAAAAGCACTAGCAATAAAACCTTCATAGTCATAGTCCTCAAAGAAAGTAGCAATGGAATCTAGCTCTCAAGAGGCAATACCATATTGCATTTTGTGTCCATGAGCGATCAGGCAACAACGACAAGTGCTGTGAGTTACTATTAGCACAGGGTCATTAGTAAGATACTGTCACCTTTCCCGATGGTAATTATCAGATGAAATTATTTAGGGGGAATTAGGTGAAATTATAATTGAATTCCTTGAATATATAAATCTGTAGTGAGCCATGCCTGTCTTTTTTTTTTGTGGCATCATGCGAAAACTACCTAACCAATGGGTTTTTCACAGTTTTAAGCTCATGATCTAACTTAAAATCAACTACATGTCCTAAAACTCCACGTATCCTCATAAGATATGCGCCAAAAATTCTTAAAAAAAACTCATCGTATGCATACTTGATCATAAATATTAAAGATTAAACTTTAGTTTTTCGTGACATCGAAATTTAAATTTTGGATTGTGTAAATATTGTCATCAGTTTTTTTTCTCTTTGTATTATGTATACGAAACTTGTTACAGTTTTTAATTCTTACTGGATGACCCGTGCGAACATTTCGAGAACACAATGAATAGTAAGGTTGGGAGTTTGTAACGAGATGAAGGAAGAACAGTCTCTTTTGTTTCGATTGTTTATTTGTTTAGTGTAATGGGTACAAAACAAAAGTCGACGCCAGTGAAGCGGTTTATTAATATCTCTGTGATATGTGCTACTGCTTTCTAGTGGCTGGGCTGTATGTAAGCTGTCTCATCCGCGCGACTGTCACAGTTATTGCGTTTGCCCTATAAATACCAAATTCCGAAAAAATTCGCTCATAAGAAATTATTCGGTCAAAGCAGAGACCTTAATCTTTAATATGACAGCTCATTTATCAATTTCGGTTAGACATTAAGGGAGATAAATACCTCATAATAAAAAAATATGTTACGGAAATAATGATAGTTTTGCCCTTAAGGGTCGAATTCCGAAAAGTTCATTTGGAAAATATAATGTGACCAAGGCGATCTTAATCTTTAAAATGATACATCACTTATCTATAATGGTCAGATATCAAGGGAGATAATAGTTCGTGACACAAAAACGAGGTATAGAAATATTGAAATCTTTGCCCTTTAAATGTCGAATTAGGATAATTCCTTTCTTAAAATATAATTTGATCAAAGCGGAGACCTTAATCTCTAAAATAATACCTCATTTCTCTATTTCGATTAGATATCGTGACAAAAAAATACGTTATGTAAATAATGATAATTTTGGCCTTTAAGGGTCGTATTCAGAAAAATTCCTTTCTTAAATCATGTTGTGACCACGGCGGAGACCTTTCTCTTTAAAATTATACCTCATTTTTCTATATCGGTTAGATATGAAAGGGGATAAATGGCTCGTGGCACAAAATACATGGTTTGTAGTACAATAATAGCATTTTAGTAATATTGACGTTTTTGCCCTTTAAGGGTTGAATTCCGAAAAATTCCTTTCTTAAAATATGGTTTGATCACAGTGAAGACCATAAGCTTTAAAATGATACCTCATTGATACATTTCGGTTAGTTATCAAGGGCGATATTGGCTTGTGAAAAAAACACCTTATAGAAATAATATATATGATAGCACTTTACATTCAAAACATCTATGATGGTCAAAAATGTTTGCCTCAAAATTACACATTTAATGAAGAGAATAATAAAAATGGCCAGCACCACATCACGATTTTTTGGTTTTTGTTTTAAGTTTTTGAATTATGAGGACTTTTAGCAAACAGTTTTGATCTAGGCTGCATTTAAACATATCCACAGCATCGTCTAATGTCACTGCTTGAAAATCCATACATCTGCTGTAACTTACGCGTTAACAAAGGTGCATGCGGACGAAGCTGCCAGCAAACGATGGTAAATTAATAAGGTGGTGAACATTACACTCATTTAAATAGTTTGAATGGAAAGAATCGGTTTCTTTATTTGCTGATTGCAAATTAAAGTTGAGGCTACTGAACAAATTAAAATATGGATTCAACAATTGATTATTAGATGAATGTTCGCTGACAATGAGTCGTGACTTGTAAAGTACTTTATCTGGAAGCCGTTTGGCTGCGTGAAGGATGTTCATTAATTAAGAGAACGAGCAGATCGTTTCCAGGGTATGACGATTGACGATATTACAGACTATGACGGAGTCGGTCAGCGTTTGGCAGTTAAATAGACGGCCACTTCCCGCAATGATGTGATGAATATTTCGGACTCATCCGGTCACGGAATTACCTAGATAATCACAGGCAGGTCTATCAAGAAATCGTGTGAAAGTGCAACGCGAAAAGGCCTTTTTCATCATGAGGCTGGCACTTACTTAGTAGCTTGTATTCACCAATAGTAGTACTTAATATAAGAAAAATGTCGCCCCGGTTTCTATTAGGGTCGCCCGGCTTCGGGTTCGGTCAACCTCGCTTATTTGTATTGTACCTGTATACTTTCCTTTGCCATTGGCATTCAGGTACCTCCAAGATACACTGAAGCCTGAACATAGGTTTATTATCTAGCACCTTGGTATTCCCATGACTGTCATTATTACACATATCAAATAACTAACGTAAATGCGAATAAATGTAAGTTTCTTGGCTTTGAGGTCATTTGTGACGGTGAAGAACTGGGAGCAAGGATCCGTAAGGAATTGGACCATTACCTTTTAAAGGAATTACCGCGGCATTCACCTAGAGTGATTTGGGAAAACCACGGGAAACCCAAGACTGTATGGCCGGACGGGAATTCAAACCCGCGTCCTCTTGAATGTGAGGCCAGAACGTTACCGAACACCCAACACACTTAAAAATAAATGTAAGACGTACTGTACATGCTGTGTTATTACAATAAGGAAATGGAAAGGTGGTAGCCAGAGACAGTAGCCCAGATAGCATCAGGAGCATCAGGGGAAATAAATCCAAACAAAATTTATTTTAGACTAATCTCAGGTGAAGGGAATTAAAAATATGTTGCTTGAGTGCCATGAGATACAATAATATCTTTAAAAATTTAAGGTAGGCAATAAATAGCGAGCATGGATATAAAAGGAGATTTTGACGAGCTAATTATCGGAGAAAGTACAGTGGAACAAATGAATTCTGGAGAACTTTGAATGGAAGTAAATGAAGACGGTGAAAGTTGTTTGAGCTTAATTAAATTTGCAAGTACGCCAGACAAACGTCAGGCTAGGTAAAACGGAGAAAAGTGATCTCACCTTGTCAAATGGCTTCCAAACCACAAGGCGAGGTCAAAATATCTCTACAGTTCTCTAAGAAAACACGTGGACATTTCTTTCAATTTTAGTCCTCCATGCTTTTTTGTGATTCCTACTGTCGCCTCTCTTTTTGGTGTAATATCTAACCACAGAAGCAATAATGCTGACATATCCTCACTAGACGGGTAAACATTAGTTACAACTTTTTTTTATCTTTTTTTTACTAGATTCCTCATTTGTGCTGCTTATTTTCGACTCGCATGAATTCTATCACGTTAATTCCCCAGATGCTTAGCTCGCGCCGTGCGTGTAGAACAAACGAGCGTCTGGCCTTCATTGCGGATTTGAGGCACTCAGTTGTAGGTTTCTACAGTTATTACTTTCCTTTCCCCTTTCGGGTAGCGTCACATGAAAGAGCGGAGCGACGAAAGAGAGGATATAACGTAGAAGTAGGAAGTGTAGACATTTTTCTTATATATGGAAGGATTAAACTTTGAAATTTACTTAATGTATTTCGTATTTTTTTATACTGTTTTTCTTTTATTTAATAGCAGCTGCCTTCAAAATTCACATCTTACAAGATCCATCAGTTTTCATTCGTCGACAAGAATGATTAAAATCTAATGAGCGGTTTTGATGAGTAAAAGGTAGAATTAACTGGATAAATGTTTTCTTTGTTCTTTTTTGGTTTTACGCCTCATAGACATCATCATAGGCGGAGGAGGATTGGGAATAAGGAATGGGGAGGGACTGAGTCATACCATTCTGATCAATCCATATTGGTATTTGCCTGGAGTGACTGCGGAAAAACCACGGAAAACCGAATTCTAGATTGCCGGGCGAAAGTTTGAAACCGTATCTTCCCGAATATCTCTCACCCATAAAACTCGGTCCCAAATATTTAAAGAGACTAACTGGTTAATCAGAGTGCTTCCCTGGTGATAACATAAACATTTAGGGATGATGGAGAATTGAAATTGTATCAGTTGTGAGTAATTACTAAGTAGGAGGTTATAAACCATGATTATTTTGGGATACGTATTTAAGTGGAATAGGGGGACTTACGAATCTTTGTTTGCAGATGTAGCAATTTTATTTATCTGTACTATTTTTGCAAGCTTCGAATACATTAATAACTGTTGTTCAAAATGAAAGCCCCCGCACGTTTGCAGGCAGGACATCTGTCGTGGCCAGCAGAATGACACTGGTGCCTTACTGACGATTTCACAAGTGTGCTGTACAAAACTCAACAAGGAAGAAACCAGTGTAGTCAGATGAGGTAAAGGAGCTGGAAAAGAAACCGGACATCCTCCTCCTATCCACCTATCAGGAAACGTCTGACTAAGGTGATCACGAACAGCATGTGAAACTACAAGTGGGATTTATTTTAATAACCTAGGGATTACGTTTTTCAGAAACACCACTTAAAATATCTCGGAAATATGGCACTAGTTGGATGGCTCCTACGTGGTTACTTGGTTCTACACAGTATGTCTCTATCAATGTGTTCTTATTACGAACACAACGTCTGTGTATATCGCAACCATATACGACCTTTCACTAATGCTAATAGAACGTTTAAATACTGACAATAATTTAAAGACTTGCACCGTACGGATACTACATATCACATCTTCATTTCTTTACTAATGTTTCATACTCACCGCATCTCTATTACATTACTTTCCCATCAACACATGAGGTAGGCATATGTGTTGGTTGGATTGCCTTCTGTTAGCCTGCAAAATATGAAAAACGAGCTTGGTTTAATTCTTGCGAATGGGTTGTTTCCGTAATGGCGTTCCTTATCTCAATTTACTATATTTGCCCTTCTCCATTAGGCATGAAGGTTAGAATAAAAGTCATCGATTGGCGGCCTTATGGTTCATTGGTTAAGGGGTCTGACTGGGGAACGGAATGTTTCCTGTTCGAATCCCCAATTCAGGGGTTTTCAAAGGCCTTTAACCCGACCTTACTCTCTGGCACAGCCTGCCGTGCAATTTGTAGTATGTCAGAACCAATCCGTGGTTCGGATTCCACGTTAAATGTAGGTCCCCGGTACCCTGTAGGACTACGGGGTTAGGTTAGGTGGCTACAATGGGGACGGATAGTTCAGCTGATAAGAAACTTTGTCAGCTGGTTACCACCTAAAAATCCTGTGTTTATAGGTGACTTCACGCAACCACAATGTGACAAGAGCCGTCCGCACTGACCGCAACGCAGCCCCACAAGTGTACAATGCGCCAACTACACGTGGCGTATCGGCAGGGCACGGTAAGAATCCAGGACTGACGGAAAAAATAGCGCGAAGTGGACAAAGTGAGAATATGTTTCAAAGTCGACTAATAGCTCCACAGACAGAAGTAACAACCGTTCGTTCTGAGTGGTGAGTTTTTATATGTTCTTAAATGGAATTTGTGTGTCAAAGATACAATCAAAGTACAATAAGGAAACTGCTGTAAACGTTATTGCATGACCATTGACTTATGTATCGTATAATCTCTACTGCCCTCAAATAAATAATGTATTGGTTTTTTCTGTTTTTCAACAGGCTTAAACTTTATTGCCGTCCTTTTGTCTACCTCCTCACAGAACTACATTTGAGAAGTGAAGTGTCTAAAAACGCCAGGTTCTTTTTCAGCAATGACTATTATTCGTAACAGCAACTCATATGATCAATCTACGCTTTTAAAGCCTCGCTGTATTCTCCCTTCACCATGGTAACCAAACTTTTTTTTTTGTCTTTCTCTAAGATTTTATTTTAACTTATGGTTTTACGCCTCGTCGACGTCGAGGTCATTAGAGGCGGGATGGGACTGGGTACAAGGAACGGGAAGGAAGTGAAGGAAGCATCCCGGCATTCGCCTGGAGTAATTTGGGGAAACTATGGAAAACCCAAATCTGGATGCGCGGATGGGGATTCGAACCAGCGTCGTGCCGAATGCAAGACCATAGCATTAACCGCTCACCAACCACGCTCGGTTTTCTCTGAAAGCAACTATGATTCAGCTGTATCCATGCCCAAAGAACATATTTTTTTCATAAAACCTATTACTATTAAATCCTAGCACAATCTAAAAACTATTTCTTTTATAGTACTGTTTTCTGTACAGCTATAATTATTATTTTTAATGACCATTCGACCACAATACGTGTTTATATTGTACCTATATATGACATCGTAATTCGTTCATGAGGTCAAAGTAGAACACAACAAAAACATGACAAGAAAAGCACACTGCCTGATGAAAATCAAGTTTGTTATAAGCATCTCTTTAAGCTTTTTTACCTGCAGTGGTATTTAGTGTAATATTTGTGCCAGGGATATTGAGCAGAGTCTTTAAGCACTGCGAGAGAAGACAAACAGAATACACATGCCTTCAGTCTATTGCAAATACCTATCTTGTTTTCATGGTTGATGTGGATAACAGCTGGTATCTTTGTTCAATTAAAAACTTTGCAACATCTTCTTTACAAGACATTCATTTCTGTGACAAACTTGACTATTCACTTTTTTCCTTATCTACATTAATTAAGTTTGATTAAATTCCGACATTTAGCCAAATATCTTTTTTAAGAATAAAATACCAAACAAACAAAATTCCATCATCTGAAGTAAAATGGAAGCACGTAAGTTAGACAGCGTCAAAATCGAGTTATTTTTATAGCGATTTAATACAGATCTGTAGTTATTTATCTGAGTCTGTTCCTACGATTTCCATTTATCTGATCATTGGTTTGCGAATTACTCTTTGACAGTAGCTCCCAGCATAACGTCTCCGCGCTATGATATCCAAGTTTTGCTATTTTACCAAAATAAAAATTCATAAAGTTTCATAAAAATATGATTGACACTTTTTCGGAGAGTTATAGAAAAAAAAAGCAGCTACAGACTTAAAGGATTCATAGCTTGTATTAATTCTAGATTTCGTTTTACATGTAGTTTAGGGTAGCCGCAAATTTCTTCTTTTCAAAAGCTAAAACTTGTCAATGTCCTAAGTTGAAGATTTATTTTTAGGGATTCCAAATGTCCTTAGAAGTAGCTGAAATGCTACAAGTTACTCTAGTTTATATTGGTCCAAATGACATCTGCTAAGAGCACCGCTTGATTGTTAATTGCCACAATTGAAACCCTTTGACCTGTCCACAAATCTATTTTAATTCGAGGATATATTCCAGATTCTCGAAGCCTTGTTTGCTTTGTTTTGTCCTTTCCTCTTCTCCTACAAATTCGGAGTCTCTCTCTGGTGACAGATCGGCTTTCAAAGGAAGCTTTGTCTCAGAACGAAACAAAGCTTTCTGTAAGGTTAAATTACTGACTGCAAAAAAAAAAAAAAAAACTCTGCTGTATCTGCGAGTGGCCCATATAGTCTCATAACAGTTCTTACATAAATGTTCCCTGCACTGGCTCAACGTCATGATGTAGAAAGATGAGGCAGTAGGCAATATCCCTAAGTAAAGGAAAAGCTCCATTCGCACGATTCTTACATATTTGGTAGGTAGTAGTACCCACTCACGAAAAGCTTAAGATCAACTCATTGGCTACCTGCAATGTCAACATTTTGCTGTTCGCTGTGAGGTAAAAGACCTATCTCTAAGGTAAAATTTCTATGGGTCGCGACACAGTGAAATCAGCAGCTAGCCGCATATGCTATCTCCGTGAAATTTCCACACAATTCAGATCACGAGTAAAGCCTCAGGCAACGGAACTTGGTTTAGAGTGTCACTTCTGCTCTACGTTATTTTGCCCGCTAGCTTACTACAAAGACATATCTGCTGTAGTTTGTATGTTACAAGGAAACTATATAAATTATATTTGATGGAGCAGTTTTTTTAAAAAAATTAGTTTTGAAAGGACACTGCGTGGAAAGTATTCTAAGTTACGATGCTATGAACGATAATACAGCAATTACATAAAAAATTCCCAACTTCGACCGGAAATTATAAGTGTCAATCTATTTTGAAACGATAAATAAAGTTACAGAATGCTCTAAAAATATTCTATCTGTTTGTGGCGATTGATGATCATAGTATTTATTTGAAGTTTCATTTTTCACATTTTGATGATTATATCGCCGTCTGTTGGTGAGGACGAGAACATTTCATACCAAATTTCTAAGGACACTCGTGGTTTTATTCTTTCCGCAATTTTTATAATTTGATTCGAAGCACCATTAGAAGAGGTGGCTTTGGGAAAATAAAATATTGTTTGGCTATACATAATCCGAGATATCTGTCTTAGATTACATTAAAATATATTTGCTGAAGTATTTACGCTTTGATTCGAAGTGAGGCAAGTTTGAAGAGTTTGGGAGAGGTTGTATTAGCCTTTTCCAACCAAATGTCAACCTCTCCTTTACGTGGTGCACCCCGTTTGCACGGACGAGGCTCTGGTGACTGAATGACTCCTGGTATAAGCGGTCACTTACTGCTTGCCAACGGCCTCGTAAAGGAAGGTGAAAGAGCGGTGAGCGATCCCAGGCACCCTCGTACCCTTGGGATTGGATACGGCTCATAAAAACGGGTCAATTAGAAATGATCAACGGCATGGGAATGCAGAAGGCAATGGGAAGCCATGGCATTAAAGACTCAAAGGTTATCCTGAGGACATATAATCCTGTCAAATTAAAACGATGGCTTCTTCCTGGGTAAAATACTCAGGAGGTAAAATAGTCACCCAATCGGATCTCTGGGTGGGGACTGCTCAGGGAGGAGTCATCAGAATGAATAGAAACATTCTACGAGTCGGAACGTGGAATGTTGCAAGTCTTAATTGGGCAGGTGGATTAGGAAACTTAAAAAGGGAGATGGAACGGCGTAAGTTAGATAGATGTCATTGGAATTAGTGAGATTAAGTGGAAGGACGCATTCGATTTCTAGTATGGAGAACACAGGATTATTAACACAAAAGCTGTCAGTGTACTGTTGTAGAATTTATAATGAACTAGAGACTAGGTTAAAAGGTGAGTTATTATAGACACTATAGTAACAGGATTATTTTAGTGAAGGTAGAAACTAAGCACGCACCATCCACGTTAGTACAGTCACAAAAAACGCTTAAGTAAAAGAGAAAATATTTAACGAAATTGAAGACTTAATCCAATGTGTGAAGGGGGAGGAAAATCTAATAATCATATGTGATTGGAATGCGGTAGTAAAAAGTTTTGGTCTAGAAGAAAGAAATGAGCAAGGAAGCAGGTTGTTAGAGTCTTGTGAAAAATATAAACTCATAGAGGCGAACACACTATTTAGGAATCATGCACGAAGGATATACGATACATCTAGAAACATTGAGGGGATATGGGTAGATATCAGCTAGATTATATCATGGTTAAATAGAGATTCAGGAACCAAGTTCTAAACTGTAAAGCATATCCAGGAGAAGACATAGTCTCAGACCACAATGTGATAGTTAGTTATAAAGTGCAGGTTGAAATTCAAGAGAATCAAGAAGCAACCTAGACAGACAGAACAGACTGGAAGTGAACAAATTGAAACAATCTAACACGAAGGAAAAATTTGCAGAGATGGTAGAGGTGGGTATAAGAAATAACTTTGAAAGGAGTTCAACTGAGGTCGAATGGAATTCATTGAAGGGAGAAATAATCACAGCTGGTAAAGAAACATTAGACGTTATTAAACATACCGGCCGAAAACCTCACAGATGAAATTTTGGAGATGATGGATCAGAGCAGAAAAAAAAAAAAACTGTAAAGTAGATGTTGCATACAGGAAGATCAAACAACATTTTGGAGAAATGAAGAAAAGATGTAAAAACATTAAAGCTGGTGAAGAGAAACCTCTTTTAATCTCAGAAGACAAAGCTAATCGATGGAAGGATTACATAGAGAAACTGTATGATGAGGATGTTTCAAACAATAGTGTACTGGTAAAAGAAGGCGAAGTCGACATTGAAGACTTAGGAAATCCTGTTTTAGGAACAGAATTTGACAGAGCTTTGAAAGATCTGAAATCAAATATGGTGTTTGGTACTGATGAGATTCAGGCAGCAGAACTTCTGAAAACCCTAAGAGAAGAAGGAATCTAAGGATTATTCAATTTGAAACTAAACAGTTACGAAAGAGGAGATATTCCAAATGATTTTAATATAAGTATTATCTTCACACTTCCGAAGAAATCACAAGCCGACAAATGAGAGAATTATCGCTCATAAATCTAACACTACATTCTTCAAACTTAGTGGCCAGGATAATATACAGAAGAATGGAAGGGATAGTAGAACAGATAATAGGCATAGATCAGTTTGGTTTAGGAAAAACCGCTATACAAGAGAAGAAATTCTGCCTTTAAGATTAACACTTGAAGGGCTGGTCAAGAAAAATAAAAATACTTTAATGGCATTTGTTGATCTAGAAAACGCTTTTAATAATGTTAAATGTGACAAGATGTTCAAAATTTAAAAGGAGTCTGGTGTAAAGTATGGAGACAGAAGAATCATTTATAAATAAAAAAGCCTAGGCGCACGTAAACCGCGTCATCACGAACAAACCTCTGGATTAATACAGCCCCTATTCACATGAAATGTTATTGAGGTGGCGCGAAAGATTTTTTATATAATTCATTCCGATAAGTGGCGCTAAGCATAATTCATGTATTAAAAATTAGGTTACACTGTAATTGAGAAGTATTTCTCGCCAAAGTTTACACCACCACTTTTTTTTTCTTTTTTTCCTTGAGTACAGGTGTTTATTTCACGAGTTCTGTTAAATATAGTAGGTGCAGAAAAATAAAACGGAATACGTTAATGAAACGTAACAATTGTAAGTAATATATATATTTACCTAAACGTGACAGTAGCGCAGAAACATTTTTATAGGCGGAAGTTACATGACATCTCTGGACCAGATATTATCCTAGCGAGCCGTTAATGAAATTCTCTGTTTCCAACACATAAGATTTTTTCTAGGTCTTTCTGTGTCGTGAATGATAAAGCAAAAAAACAAAAAAAAAACAACAAAAAAACGGTGTGTTTGTTTGACGAACATTGGGAAAACACAAAAACAAACAAACATTCATTTTTAAATATTAGGTACAAGTATAATCTACGGGTATACTTTAACTGCAAGATGTCATACATTTAGCTACAGATATACTATTAACATCTGACTCATCCAAACAGCGCCCAAGGCGCATATCATACGCACAACACGTCATGGCATGTCGGTGACGGAGATTCGTGAACTCGTAGATTTACCCCCGTTCAAACATTGAATAACGCACGTATAGAAGTTTTCACTTAAAAAATTAATGCAGTTTGTTACTATCATAGTGAGGTTGTAATTTATTAAATAAGAGTATTAAAAAATAGTAAAACGGCAGAAGTGTGTGAGACTTGATGTGGTGTTCGGTCATAGTGGCTTTGATTTCGGTCTGTAGCGCTAAAGTCACATTGTAAATATTAATAAAATTTACAATTAGTGAAATTTGTGCAGGTGGGAAAGTTAATGCATCGCCTGAACTTGTAGCATCGTTCATATTGGGAGTGAGCCAAGAATCTAAATGGTTTTTCACCAAAATTAGAAAATTCAACTCATGCTTTCGACTGACTTCATTTGGTACGACAAAAATAGTTATAAATGATTATGGAAAAAATTTCTAAACAACATTTAAGATGTAAGGACAAGTGTATCATCAGATCTGATATCTATTAATCCATGCCAGATAATGCCTCAAAGTTTTTGCAGATCTGTTATCTTGGTGATGAGGGAAATCAGATGATTTGTTTTCCCTTCGACAGGTTTGTAAGGAGAACTCTTCAGTTGCGGACATGGGATTAGTGTGATTCTTTGAGTATTTCGCAGTTCATAGTAATAGGTCATAATTTACTTGAAGCCGGCATATCCCCTCTCAGAGCAATGTTTTTTATTTGGTGCTTTCTTTTTTGTTAATATTCACTGTTGACAATATTTAATTTTTTTTAGATTGGAAAATGTACTGCTAAATATACTGTAGATGTAAATCAACCTCAACGTGCCACCTACTGGGGTGATTGGGGGTGAGTCTACGTTTTATTACGTTCCGGAGAGTCAACTCTGATGATTTTTTTTACGTTTTTACGCCTCGTCGTTGTTGAGGTCATTAAAAGCGGCAAGGGACAAGGGGAAGGAATTCGGCGATGGCCTTTTAAAGGAAGCATCTGGAAGGATCTGGGGAAACCATGGAAAACCAAAATCTGAATGCCCGGACGGGCATTCGAACCCACGTCCTCCCAGATGCGAGGCCAGAACGTTAACCTTTCACTTACCACGTTCGGCACTCTAATGAAACTTTGCATACATATTTCTCATTGGACGACTAAAGATTCTATAATAGTAACTCAACCTAATCATCCCCGACAATGCCGGGTACTAGGCTCGTATTCGGTAGATAAAATAGTGTATGTTACATTTTAATATGAAGTTGGAAAGCTGAAAAATTAAAGTTAAATGTTTGCATAAATCAGTAAACAGTTTTTGTTAAACGTGATTCACGCATCGTATTAGTTTCTTTGCTCCACTAGCGTTGTGTTAATTGTGACATAATCAGTTTAAGAGAGAAGTCCCTACTTTAACACCATACATGAACTAAGATGTTGGTAACATCCAAAATTTCTTTGATAATTTATCTGTAAATTAACAGCCAAATCTCAAATTCCACGTGCGAAAACTCGCGGGTACATCAAGTCATCTCTATAAGAATTAAGTTGTTATAATAAATGTATTGAATCACTAGCGACATGCATAATTTAAAAAGGGTGTGAGTCAAGGTTTTAGTGTATCTGCATTAACATTCAAGCAATAAAGAAAATGAAAGAAAAATTTGAATATAAGTATCCGAGGGGAAAAAATCAGAATATTATGATTTGCTGACGACATTTTCCTGTTAGCAGAACAGACTGAGGATATTGAGAATGTACTGAATATCATAAATAAAGTACAGAAGGAAGATTTGGGCTAAATATAAACCAAGGCAAGACAAATGTGATGAAATGTAATAAAAATATTAGCAGTAATAGTGGTTAAAATATAATTCCACAAAAACAATTCTTGTAAAAATAGGCCAAGTCTCGTGTTCATGTAGTGACAAAAAGTTATGAGATCTTCTTCTGAGCCAAGTCTACACTTTACAGTGTGTATTCATTTTGTGAAAAAGAATGGTTTCTCTCGGTGTCATAGATTGTTTATTTAGAATAAACAAAAATCTGATGACTTGACCATAATGCGCGCCATGTTTTAGTTAACTTATATATATATATACCTTAAATGTGTTGCTTTATCAAACTTATAAATATGTAAAATCTAAGAATTCTCTCGCCCTTTTTCGATTTTGACAAGTATATATTATGCCCTCAGTTTCAGTTAAACTAATGACGTGCATAACGGCCAAGTCATCAGATTTTTGCTTATTCTAAATAAACGATCTATGACACCAAGAGAAACCATCCTGTTTCACAAAGAGAATTGAATACACACTGTAAAGTGTAAACTTGGCTCAGAGGAAGATCTCATAACTTTTTGTCACTACACGAACATGAGACTTGGCCTATTTTTACAAGAATTGTTTTTGTGGGTTCTCATTTCTTTTTGTAAGTTTATCGCTTATTGTGAATCGCCGCTTCATCTGGAGCAAAGCAATTAAGCCGCAAATATGTGCCAGAATTTTTCATGTTTGGGAATTAATTAAATAAATACGGGGAAAAACTTCAATATTAGACTTTTATTATGATTTAGGGATGAAACTATATATGTGTACCAAATTACTTGTTTCCAGGATTACTGGAAGTACAATGGAATTTTGACGACGGGGCGTCGTGGTCAAAATATAATTTGAATTTCAATAACTTCCAAAGTAAGAAAAGGAAAGAAGTAAAATTTATTAGTTAAACTTAATAAGCTCACTCTACAATGAAAATCTGAGGTATCTAAAGAAATTAGGGGACAAAGCGATTTCACGTTAAGAATAGTTGAGGGGTAGATACTATATATGGAAATTTACGAGTTTCAGACATTTCTTATAATATGTGGGTAAAAGAAAAGACTGCAATAGAAACTAGAATACATAAAATGGAAAGAGCATTTCATATGACAAAGAACGTATATAACAAAAAATCCTTATCATGGAACACAAAACTAAGGCTCTATCAAGCAGTGGTTAGACCAGAAACGCTGTATTCGGCAGAAACGCTTAAGCTAACAAGATATGGGGATCTTGAAAAACTGGAAAAAGTAGAAAGAAGAATCTTGAGAAAAATACTGGGACCCAAACCTAATAGTAATGCTGAATACAAATTAAGAGCAAACCGAGAACTATATTCGAAAATAGAAAAACTAACAGTTATAATGAGGAAAAGAAGACACATATACAGAATGGATAGTAATAGACTAACAAAACAGATCTTCACCCTACTGAACAAATACAAATCCAAACCCTCATGGTTCACTGAAACTGAAAAGGACATGAAAAATGCTGGAGTGAAAGCAGATATAATAGACAACAGAACACTTTTTAGAGAAGTAATTCACAAGGAAGGTTTTCAGGAGAGACAGAAATACATCAAGGGAAGGAAATGGACCCAGGAACAAAAGGAACAACACTCTCAAAGAATGAAGGAAGTTTGGAAGCAAAGAAAATTAAATACATAGAAACATAGCCAAAGTTGATTTATCGTACCCTCCAAATGGGTTATTCGGAATAATAATAATGTGGGTAAAATGTTATATGTGTACCAAATATGATCTTTCTACAGCTACGGGAAGTTCCTTAGAGTTTTGATGACCATCAGTCAGTGAGTGAAAAAATCGTTGAAGCTTACATCCTAATAACGAAATAAAATTTATTCCGTTTGCTTAGATTGCTGATATATATGCATAACAGAAATTTGAGACATGTAGCGTGAATATGACCAAAGAAATTGAGGTTCAAAAATATCCTGAATTGCTTCGAGGAAAGGGTAGGGCAGTGCCACCGTTCACTCGACCTGGTGGGTGTGCACGCCGTGCACCAAAAAAAAAAAAAAATAATAATAAAAAAATAGGATTCTATACAATAGAAGAAATAAAGGAACTCTGTTACTTAAGAAATAAAATTACAACTTATGGCCCAAGCAGCAATGATGTTAGAAGCAGAACAGCACTAGCGAAAATAGTTTTCATGAAAAAAGAAATTTTTAGTTAAAAATGTTGATCTATGACTCAGAAAAAACTTTTTAAAACTCTATATGTGGAACACATCACATTATCGTAGCGAAGAATGAACTTTAGGAATACAAGAAAAAAGTAAAATCGAAGCTTTTGAAAAGTGGTGCTATAGAAGGTTGTTGAGAAGAAAGCAGACAGAAAAGTATTAAGTGTTTGGGAAATGAGAGGTGAGAAAAAAAGCTTATGGAAGAGTCTTACAGAAAGAAGAAACGGTATGGAGGGTCACATTTTGAGACATGAGAATTGGTTAATTTGTTAGTGGAGGGAACAGTTACAGGAAAAAACAGTTAGAGGTAAACAAAAATTAGAACATATGAAGCAGATATTCAGGATTTGGGTTGTAAGGGATATAGTGAGTTGAAGAGCTTAGCGCATGATAGGAATCGACAGGGCCGCGTTTAGGTTCTGTAGGAGCCTTGGCTATCCATGTGGTGGGGGCCCTTTATGGTTTGCAGCCCCTAGACTACAACTGTATATATATATATAAGTAAAATCAATTACTTTTTACTAAATTAATGAACATTTTAATGTAAAATATTCAATAATGTAATGACAGTAAAAATATACGAGAATAACTTACTGAAGAATTGTCAAATACTCACACTTTCTATTTTTTGACTGATGGTGCTGCCTATTGCAGTTGCTGCAAACAAACACCCTCAGCAAAAGTCGGCGGAATTACAAACTTTAAAAGTTTTAATAACAATATGAAACAGTAGGTCTACATATTAAGATAAAATAAACTATAAAAATGATTAACATCACCAAAGCACGCAATGGACAAAGATTAAAAACACAATATTGATTATTAACACATGCATGTCAACAGGAATACAGCGACTAATATATATATATATATTTATTCTTGCATGTGGTCCGGGCCCTTAGGCTACAGCCTATGCCTATGTCCAAAGGCGGCCCTGGGAAGGGACGGAGAATTGCATCAAACGAGTTAAGAGACAGAAAAAAATGGTTAGGGTGCATATTTGGGAATGGAGAGGTCTCCGGTTCGAATACCGGTTTCTACTGTGTTATATGAAGTCTCGGCAGAGGTGAAATTCCGGTCAATAGTAACTCTCTTACCAGGTTTCTCTAACTGATTATTCTGGCGAGAGACTGTTGTGCAATTTGAACTATACAGGAAATGACCTCGTTCAGTCGTGGACTGTAGTAACTATGTCACACTCACTGACACCAGTGGATATCAAAGAGTACATTCAAAAGATCCACGAACGAAAAAACATGCAGTATTATTGAGAGCGCAGTTAACTCCCGCGAGCTCGATCAGAATCAATTAAGCATGCCGTGCAGCGGTGAGCGCATTTCTTCGACCGCAGCGGCAGGTTTTTTGCCGGAGCACAAACGACTTTTAATTGGCGGCCGGTGGGCCGGTGGCGTTCTGTACTGTTTGGCCGTGCGGAGCGACTGATTGGACGCGCCCCGCAGGTCCGATCGAGACTTAGAATTTCAATTAGAGGTCGGATAAAGCTGGCGGACGCGATTCTTCCGCGCGACGTCAGCGGTGGTGGTCCGTTATTGCGTTTGGGTCCGCTGCCTGTGTACACTGAGCCGCTGGCCTTTAATCCAAACTCTGCGCCGCCTTGGCCGGACTCCTTTGAAGTCGGCTGCCGGTCGCTTTAACCCTGTGAAGGGGTCAGGTGGAACTTTGATATTTCTCCTCGGCCGGTGTTCCCGCGGGAAATAGGATTTGTGAGAGCACCAGTCCTGATGTTGGGAAACTTCCTCTCAGATCTCGACTGCACGCTGTTTTGAGAAGAAATATTTTACTTCGAAAAATACTCTCTTTTTTTATCATGGCCTATTCGGGGTGAGTGTTCTTCGGTTCATACGTTAAGAATTGTATGAATCTTCAGAATAACAAATTTATTTGCTTAAAGAAAAGAAATTAATGTACGACTTCTGTATACCGAAACAGGTTATAGTGAAACCAAAACAGATTATCAAATAAAATATATTTAATAATTTACAGCGCATTTCACACAAATGTCGTAGAGGAAAATAACGATAATTCCAATGTACACTTAGCAGTCGAGCATAGTGAGTAAACTTGATGATACCACACTGAGCCATGGAAACTATCGTTTTAACACGTCACTTGTTTCGATAAGATGGTAGCAGATATTATTCATCATTAATCTGATTGACATCTTGTTTCATTGTTTTTTGTTTGTTATTTTTTGTGTTTTGTTTTTAACTACGCCGCAAAACACGTTTCCAGCTGTGGGTTGCGCCTAACTTGTTGACCCGCCGCTCCCTGGAGCACGAGGACACGCCCCCGCGTACTGGCTGTCCCCACTGCGGTTTTTAGGCGGTTTTCCGCAGCCATCAACCGAATGTCGGGACGGTCCCCAATCTCCACCTCATAAACTACATATTTCAAAAACAAAAAATTCATTTGTCAAACACTGAGCCCAGTTACACATTTCACAGACACATGGAAACATTTCACTTCCCCCCTTAGTACTTAGTACAACCTCGCAGTAGGTAATAAAATCCTTGGCCTCAGCAAAAGCAGGCGACCGTGGAACCATAGCTACTGATTTTACCAGGCCAACGACGAGTTAAACTCTTCGAAGACAGCAGTCCCAAAATTGATGGGGAAGAACAGTTTCGCCTGACTTGTTAATGTAAGTGACTAAACCGCGAACTGCGCCACAATTGGATCCGAATTGTTTCTCTCCCCAGCTATAATTGCCAACTCTGCCTACGAACACGTGAGTGCCACGTACTTTCGTATCCCCCGTACTAATATTTACCCTCTTCTTCCTGCTTTGCACTGCCTAGTCACTCTCCAATAGCTGCCTTGTATAAACGAACGAATGCTATACCTCTCAGTTGATATCACTGTCTCTCTGTTCCCCGATATAAATGTTCTGCGTTCCTAGTTAAAGAGACTTTGAGCAGAAGTGAAATCTCCTCATTTTTTCCCGACATTTTAAGATTCAGAATCAAATATTTGATACGTCTTAAAATCTTGTACTTGCGATTAACGGCAGATGCAACTTCAGTTTTTGGACACTCGCAGTTGGCTTTCCTTTTTGTTACAGTTTCTGTGTTAGAGTTCTGCTACTGGTAGTTATTATCTTAAATCGAGGCTGGTGTTTGTGTGTTAGCACTCATATCTGGCAGTCTATATTAGTCGGGTTCGATTCGTGGTCTAGATATCCTACTTACGGTTTTCTCCATTTTCTCAGGTGGATACCATGAATACCCTGATATGACTCAATTACATTCCTGTTCCTCACACACTCATGGCTCCGAACACTAACGATATTGTCGTTGACGAGCCGTTAAGACCCGATAACAATATTTTTTAACACGAAGCCATATACTCGCCACCGATTTTTGTTACAGGACGGCAATTAATGTTTTTCGTGTAATTTGATCACGGTGGATGAGTGGTCACGCTCGAGCTATCAGATTTCGGTTTTCCTTGGTTTACGAAATCATTCCAGGCGAATGTCGGGATGATTCCTTCAACAGGCTTCCCGTTAGGTGCCCCAAATCATCTCCCGCCTTTGAAGCCCTCGACCAAAGAATCAAAATGCGGTTAGCTGTTAATTTATAAAAAAATCTCTAGGGATCATATTTAAATCAGTTGAACAATGCAGAAGTCGATAGTAACATCTGAATAATCTGAAATAATTTTTTCTCTTCGCAGAGAAATAACGTTACAGAGGATCTCAATTACATGCCATACTGCAGAAGCTTATAATAACTTCGACTGAATCTCAATCTGCAAGACGAATTTTAAACTCGGTGTAAATAAGTGCACTGGCGTGAGTAAACCAAGAAGAAACCTTCCATCAGGAGATGAAAAGTGAACTGTGTGGCTGCTGAATAGAAGGGTAATCGTTACCACTCGATTTAATCGTATCAAGTATCACATGCTGGCAGATATGGCACTGAAAATATCAGACGGATTAAGTGATCATAAAACGCGAATTTTCGTTGAATCCTCAAACTTTCACATAGTTATTATAGTTCCCGTTTTTTTTTTAACTTATTTTGTTTTGATTCAGGCCTTACTGCTCGTTGATGTCGAGGTTGTCAGAGTCGGGAAAGGATGGGGGCAAGAAACTGGAAGGAATTTGGGCATAGCTTTTTGAAAGAACCAGGAATTCGCCTCGAGTGATATCTCAAACATGGCAAACTGAAATCTGGATGGCTGGATGTGGATCCTGTGTCCTCCCGAATCAATGCCCGAGCTTTCTTGCTTTCCACTAGGATCGATATACAGATACCCTACTGAACAATACATGTCGGAAACAATTTCGTCTCAAGACAGGGAACTTGACTTGGATTTAGTAATATTTTTCCTGTTCAGATATAAGGTACTGTACATACCCAAATGGAAAGGAAATAAGTGGCGTTAGAAACTGAGTTCCATGTCAGACAGATATTCTCACGGACGTCTTCATCCTATCAGCTGAAATGTCAAACTCTGAAGTTCTCTTGAACTTCTGAAATATTAAATTAAATATACTTAAGCGCTAAGATACATATTTACAAGATTGTTATTAAAGTTACAATTTATTATTTATTTTTCATAAACAAACAAAAAACGAATTTTCATTTATTACGTTAATCGAACTTACATGAAATTTACGCAAAACACAAGAAATTCAGAATTTGTCCTTTATATTTAACAACAGAAAAATTTACACCTGACCAAAGTTATTTAATCAAACATATTTACCAGTTTATATTCATATATGAAATGTAATTTCTGAGATGAGACATTTATCAGCTTTGCACATATTCATACAGACAACAATCGGTTCTACCGTGCCTGCATAGTGGGTAATAGTTCAAAAGTTAATAATGCCACACATAGGTAACTCAAATTCAGACAAGACTGATCATGCTCAGAGCAAGGATCATTCCACGCAGGGCGCTTCAGATTAAGAATCGTGGTAAAGGCAACGTAATGATTTTGGAACTTTACAGTTACTTTGCTGTTACTGCTACACGACTGCAATCATCATAGCAGTGGCCCCCTACCTCGACTGACAATGTGAGTTCAAAATGCTATGGAAAAATGGATTCAGAAACAAACTGAATAATTTCGACATGACTGCGAATGCTGTATAATCATGGCTGATCTTGTCTTCTTCCGTCTACAGCTTGCAACCCAGTCCCGTTACTCTCTCCTCGATGCTTCTCGTCTGTCTCTCAATCAAACCTAGTCCTAGCGCCAATTTCTAAACTCAGAATTGAAGAGTATATGGAAGGGGGAAAAAAACCAGCATTTTTCTTCTTTTCCCAGTTGTTAAATTTAAATTTTTTTACTGCACACACACACACACAATAAAACAAATAAA
>JARYHS010013630.1:332490157-332550267 GCA_031002005.1 Vandiemenella viatica
GTACTGAGTTATTTTAACGTATAAGTAGACACGAGGCACTATACAGAATTGTATTATAAGTCTCAGAGCAAGAAGTCTCGTTACTCCAAAAACATTGCGTCAGTTCTACACCAGCTACCATCCCGTCATCAAATGACCTACCGCTTGCTAACGTCTCCCACTCACAACAAGCCTTTCACCCTGCTTGATAGAGCTCAGTCTGGCGTACTACCATATATTTCCAGCCCCTCCCCCGGTCCCTATAAACTCTGATTAGTAATATTCTAATTTTATTATATTTATAGTAACTTTTCTGGCTCTCTTGTATTATTCACTTCAGTAGAATAATAAAGAATTATTTGGGTTAATCGGGGAACTCATTGTTGTAGCAGCGTGTGAGAGTCGGGGGATTTCGTTGTCTTGCTAGCTTTCGAAATTCGCTGTCAATGGCGGTGATGGCGTAAGATAGGATGGTTTGATCGTGATATAAGTGTGAATGGACAGTTGAGAGTTGTAACAGTATAGTATTTACATTCATGGACCTCAAGTAATAGGAAATTTATGTCGGATTGGGAGTATGAGGCTACGCTACTAGATAGCGCCACAGACGCAGCGAGGGAACTCTCTTTATTCCTGACCTTCGAGGCAACATCACTCCGCTATCTGTCATTGTGTATTGTGAGTCTGAGTCTAATACTGGATCCTTGTATCAGCTGGTTCTCGTAGTTACTTCCACTGTCCGAGTTATATACAGAGCCTACCTTCGCTAATGAGCCATCTACCTCGAGAGGATCGCCGTTCGACCCACCCGACTCGTGATCTTTCCCGAATGGATATGACATATATGTTCCTATAGATTTCGTGTTATGATTACTGCAGGATACAGAGTAAATTTATTTTTATGGGTCTACGTATTGTCACTTGTAGCAATAGCACCTTTCATGGAACTGAAGCACGTTAAAAGTAAATAAGTTATAAAGATGTTTGGATGAGAGTGAAGGAGAAGGAATGTATGCTCGCGATAGATAAGGGCAATCATCAGTAGCATTAGGTATTGTTGAACCAGACAAGATGATCCGTCTCCATCCAGCAGGTAATATCACTACTCCTTACGTTTAAACGTTATCCCACTTGGTATGATTCTGCAATTGTTAGCCTAAAAGATTAATAGGCCAGTTGCCACTGCGTAAAACAGATCTCGGGAACCATGTCAACTCCCAAGAGACCGGACCGCCCACCCAGTCGACAGCTCACTTACAAAGAGTGTACAGTCTTTGACATTATTTCTGGCCGCCGGTGGCATGGCATGGACTAAATTTCCTGGGTGCCTTTATCCCAGAGTTTGGGGAAGTTTTTACATGAAAAATGCATCTCCTTCCATTTTAATATTGTGTCCTCATCGGTATTGTCATTGGCGGATTAGTCTTATCCTGGCGTGTCTTTGCGGGAGCTTATAACTCACGGAGCAGTTTGTCAGGCCATCTTAAGTTGTTGTTTAGATGGACTGTGTTACCCAGGTTGGCAATAAGCGGGTTGTCTGATTCTCTGCATTCCTTGTAGAATTTTGCAGCTAATTTGCGGAATCTGTCTTTGAGGCGCGGTAGTCCACTGATTTCGTGTAGGTGGACTGTTGGAGTTTCCCGCGGCATTTTGTAAGCATATCTAATGGCTCGATTTTGTATAGTTTGCAGTAGATTGAGGTGTGTGTCAGCAGCACTACCCCAAACTACTGCAGCATAATCTATTATTGGCCTTATTAATGCGATGTAGAGGCGAATCCCAAGATGCGATGGCAGTGATGATGAGGGGTTCAGAATGGGGTATAAAACTGTCATTCTACCCATAGCCTTGTTGCGGAGGTTCCTGACGTGTGTTTTCCACGTCAGTCTCCTGTCCATAGTGACGCCTAAGTATTTGGCAGTAGGAGTCCACTCGATGTTTTCTCCGAACAGGTTGAGGGGTTGCAGGTGAGGAATGGTCCTTCTGCTGACTATGAGAGCTTGGCTCTTTGTGGCATTGAATGCTAGTCGCCATTTGGTCGCCCAGTGTTCTATGTTGTTGCACGCCCGCTGAAGCTTGGTCCTCACATGTGTGGCCCTGATGCTTCTGGTGAAAACAGCAGTGTCGTCAGCGTATTGGGCAGAATCGACTTGTTCTGTCCTCGGGAGGTCCGAGGTATAGATGTTGTATAAGACAGGGCCCAGCACTGATCCCTGTGGCACCCCAGCTCTGATGGTCTTCACGGAGGAGACTGCGTCGTCTAGTATCACACGGAAGGTCCTATCAGAGAGGTAGCTCTTGAGGAGTCTCACGTGTGTCATGGGTACCCCTTGTACCAACAGCTTGTATAGAAGGCCAGCGTGCCAGACTGAATCAAAGGCACGTGACACATCAAAGAGCGCCGCACCAAAATACTCCCTTTTGTCCATGGCTCCCATGGCAGATTCCACCACTCTAAGAAGTTGTTGCGGTGCTGAGTGGTTCCTTCTAAAGCCAAATTGTTCGTCGGGCAGGATTTGTTCATTTTCCAATACCCTACGAAACCTTTTGAGGTAAAGTCTCTCAAAGATCTTGGAAATTGTGGGCAGTAGGCTAATAGGTCTGTAGGATCTGGGAGACCTCTTGTCCTTGCCTGATTTAGGGACCGGCACTATCTCAGCGTGTTTCCAAACTTGTGGGAATTGGCCTCTCGCCATGATTTCGTTGAAGGCCACTGTGATGAAAGTTACAGCAGCAGGAGGCATGTGTCTCAGTATGGCACCCCCGATCCCATCGTGCCCAGCCGCTTTCTTAACATTGACGTGTGAGAGTGCTGTTAGCACTTCTTCTTCCGTGATTACGTCTATTGCGTCGTCTGCCTGCTGTTCGGCTACTAGGAATCGCTGCAGTCGGTCTTCTACAAATTGTATATGTACAGCATCTTGGGGTGCTTCGATGGGCCGGAAGTTGGCTTCGAAAACATCTGCCAGTGCATCTGCTTTAGCCACAGGCTCGCAGACTACTTGATTCCCTATCATTAGAGGCGGAATCCTGTCCTTTCTGCGCATTAGCCCCTTGGTTGCCTTCCACGCAGAACCGTCTTCTGTATTGAGGGACGCAACCCTGGCGGACCATTCACGTATACGGTGTTGCTCGAGGGCTGCTTTTATTTCTCGCCGCATCCTGTTTATAGTTCTTTTCGCTGCGGGGTCCCTGGTGACCTGCCACTCCCTTGTAGCTCTGTTCTTAAGAGTGATTGCCTCCTTGATGTCAGGTGGAAGTTGTTTAGAGCAGGCTGGCGGCATTCTGGAAGCAGGTGTAGCTGCTTCAACAGCCTCGTTAATCCACGTGGCTAGGTTAGCCATGGCGACATCCGGTCCTGAAGTTGTCGGCGTCAGTGCCTCTTGGACACGTCTGGTAAGTTGTTCCTTGAACATGTCCCAGTCAGTGCGTCTCAGGTTGTGGTGTCGTCGCTCTCCACGTGCCAAGATGTCTGTGGCCAGGTAGAATATGACAGGGACGTGGTCAGAAGACAACGCAGTTTTGGTTGTTACACCAATATTGTGGTGGAGTCCTTTTGTGATGGCTATGTCCAGCACATCTGGCAAGCCATGATTGAAGATGGTAGGTTCAGTTGGACCCCACACTGCTGCATCATGAGCTTCGCTTACGCGGAGGAGCCGACGTCCACTGGTGTTCGTAGCTCTGGAATTCCAAGCCGTGTGCTTGGCGTTGAAATCCCCTGCCATAAAGATGTTTCCTCGCAGCCGAAGGAGCGCAGCTACATCATCCTCCGCTAAGAGTCCCCTGGGAGGTCTGTAGATGGCAATGAGTACCAGTTTGCCACGAGAGGTCTCGATGGCAACTCCCGTTGCTTCAATAGTTGCTAGCTCTGGTAGGACTATCGGGTGGTGTCTGATCGTGTTCCTTATGTAGACGGCTGTGCCACCCCCTGCAGTCAGGCGGTCATTCCTGTAGCATGAATAATTTGGTACAGCTGCCTTAATGCCAGGCTTTAGGTGGGTTTCATTGACTAAGCAGGCGTCAATGCCCTCCTCTCTTAGAAAGTCTCTAAATTCTCCCAACTGCCGCCACAGGCCGTTGGCATTCCACGAGCAGATTGAAATGTCTTCAATTCTGGCCATCGTGCAAGTTTTTGTATCCTTGTGGACAGCCTCAAGCGCTGACTGAACTGCAGCAGAAATTTGCCGCGGAATGTCTTGGATCATGGTGATGACAGCTTGCAGTAATGATTGCACCATACTAAGCATTGAATCGTCATTCTGACTTTCTGTGTTCTGCGGGTGGTTTTTAGATGCGCCCTTGCTTGTTTGGTCCGGTGGTCGTTTTCCACGCCAATCAGTTTTCCTCCTGTCGTTTACAGGAGGTGCGTTACCAGGCGGGAGGTTACATGAGTTGTTTGTATCATTCTGTGTGTCTCCTGCAGGCGGATTGATGGCTATTTCCGCATAGGTGACACTCGTTGAGTCCTTAGTAGCTTGGCTGGCATTTGATACCTTATCTTGTTTCATCTTCTGCCTCTGTTGTTTCCTAATGGCAGCGAGGTACAAGGAGTTATTGGCTTTTTGCCTTTCCTCAAATCTACCGAAGGCAGAACATTTCCTGTAACTTGCTACGTGCTGCCCGCCACAGTTCACGCACTTAGGTGGAGTATCACCTTTCTTAATACGGCAGTCTTTTGAGGAGTGTTCCCCAGCACACTTCACACACTTGGCAGGCATTGAGCAGTGCCTGGCGACATGCCCTACTCCCTGGCAATTAAAACATTGGGGAGGGCCCCTCTTGCTACGCAGCTTTTCAACTGTAACTCTGAGGGCACAGAGTGCAGTCATTTTGAAAATACCCCTGTTTTCCACGGAGTCGGTGAGTACAACCAGGACCAGTGGGACCTCTTGGTTGGTCTTGGGGGAACGGAGCCTCACCACGGTTCTTGCGGCATAGCCTTGTTCTGCTAGTTCCTCTTTAACTTCTTCTGGTGAGATGCTAAAGGGCATCCCCCTGATGACAACTTTTAGAAACTTTTCCTCCGCTGAGGGAAAGGTGTAGAAGGAAATCTGGTTCAAGGATGCGTATCCTGTGACCGCATTATGTTCAGCTGCTGTCTTTGTCTGGATCTTGTACAGGTCTTTACCTGCTGTTTTAACTGTGAACCCACCACCACATAGGGTCTTCAATTGCTGGTACAGTTTCATGTAGCTGTCCTTATAATTCAGTATCAGTGGTGGAGGCCTGTATGTTTTGACGCTACTGCTTTCTGGTTGTTCCTCTGTTTGAAGAGAGGCAAATTGGTTGCAGGTTGGAACTGCGGGGGCAGTAGTGCTCAGTCTTGCTGCGGGAGCGGTGCGTCGCGGTTCAACAAAGCCATCCGCATCCACTACTCTTTTCGTTCGTGCAGTCTTCATGTAGATGTTCTTCATAGCCTTGCAGGAGGTGGAAGTGGCTCTCTTCTTTCTCCGCCCCTCCTTGTCGTTTGTCACTGCCGTTCTTTTCCTTGATGTGGTAGACTGGTCCGCTGCGGCCATGTCTGCGTCCTCATCTGAAGAAGTATCGCTATACCAGTCCATATTAGATTCAGCGATAGTATTCGCATTGATTTGCTGGTCCAGTCCTTGAGTATCTTGTGAAGCCGATTCGTGGTCCAAGTCCGTAAGCCGGGTCGTCAACGGGGCCGCTGCTGCCGCCGGCAAAGCCGGGTACCCTGGGGCACTCGACCCGCCTGGCACGGCAGTGCGGCGAGAACTTTCCTTGTTGCTCATCTTCGCTCGATGGATGTCAACACGGAACTCACTCTGGCCGCCGGTGAAAAATTCTATCACTCTTATTTTGCACAATCTGGCATCAATGTCATCCCAGGCAACAGGAACGCAATACTGGCTCCGCCTCCTCGCAATTTCATTGGTGGATATTTTATTCAGAGCCATCTATACTGCAGATTTTTCATTTCCTTAAGTCAATGCAGGAAACAATTGGCCAACAGGTAGGAATTAAGCTCCTCCCACTGACGATTCTTATTGGCTGAACAGTTCATCATCCTACCATTACATTTCTATAATACTTTACCAAAATTCAGATCTTGAAACGTTTGCCAAAAGTTCTAATTAACGGGATTGTATTAAAGTGAAGCAGGAAACAGGCTCAATGCTGTATATTACTACGGGTGATTAGCATAAAACTATAACGATAAGATTGTTATACTCATTTTGATAATTCCTTCGGATAATATTTCACTCATATATCTGGTCAGTCCACAAACCAAGGGATAATCATGTTCCATGAGGTAGAATTTTTAGTACTACGAAACTACAGAAACAAGAAATTATTTCGGAAGTGTCTCTCTCCAAGATGGATTGAATGAAACAGTTTTCCTACGCTGCGTTGTATACGCCTATTCGAGGAAAGTAGCACCGAGCTTGCAGTGGTCCTATGGTTAGCGTTCTGGGTTGCTGAGCGAGAGGTTCCGAGTTCAAATCCAAGTAGTTCTTATTATTTTTTTTTAATTTAGAAATCTATCTTTACTTGTATTTTATTTTTAAGCGTACCGAAACTGCACATTGCTTATTAGTATAAGGTATCCATGATTCTTTTCTAACTGCGTCAGGAAATAAGATAAACATCTGCGAAACTACCCAATGTTTCGTAACTAATAGCCGACGTAAGCATGAAAGATTTGCGGCAGCAGAACTGACGAAAATCTACACGGGTTTCAAGCCGCGCCGAAATCATATCATCTGTCAATTTTCAAATGACACACATGTTTCCAATATATTTATTTCACAGTAGAACGATCATCGCGTTTCAGAAAGAAATAATTTACAAGAGGAATTATTGCTCTCTTTGTAGGTGGACGATAATGATTATGCACTATATAAATAAATGAGAGTTAATCGCGCAGAACTAAATATTAGCACCGCAACAAATTAAACGACCATTGTCACTAAAAAATTTACAACCAGATTATTATCGTAGGACAAAAATAAATTCTTTTATAACTGGTGTAAGTAATTAAAGTTAATTGAGAATCGGGCTTAAAGACAGGGAGTTCTTAAATGACCGTTTTTCCCGTTTTCTACAATGCTGTTAGTTGTTGACACTATTACTTCATGATCTTTACAGCATTGGGATTTATTAAATACTGGGTCTAAATGCTCATTACTTAACAAGGCGTGAAATTACCTGCGTTATTCTTTGTTTGGAATAACATAAATAAATAAATACAAGCATTTGGCGAATGAGGATGTCGCCGTTCGCGTGATTGTTCTTTAGTCTCCGGTATAAAGTGGAACGCACAAGTTTTGTCATCCCGTCATAATCGACTCCATAATCGCCTAGGTCTCAAGGATTCAAACACACACAGTATATTTTTTTCTTTGGTCATATAATTTATGAGGCACTAGATTCTGTGAGTCCAGGTGTCCTAGTGGTAACGCGCTGGAGCTGTCAAAGTGCTGGTTCTCGGTTCAAGCCCAGGTGCTGCTATTTTTTTTTTTCATTCTTTATCTCCTTTTCACTTGTTGCAAAATACATATCATATAAGTAAGTTTATATATATTTCGTGGTCAATTGGAACAGTGGAAATGAATCATAAAATTAATGTTTGGCTGAAATGAGAAAGTGTCAACGCATGATGCGTGAGTAGGAACTGAAAGCCAGTTTTCCAATAAATTTAATTTAACCATTACGATTTGTGCCACTCAACTTAACCAATTTTTTTCTAGTGCAAAGGCGGGAGATTGATAATTGGGGCAATGATGGCTGTTTAAAAATAAACAAGGACCTAAATCAAACTAATGTGCGGTTTTTGTAGCTAACGTTCCTGGTATTAGCAAGCAAACCAGAATTGAAAATGTGAGTAGTTATTCTTACGAAAACAAAAAATCATCATTGACGAATAACATGCTAATGAGAGGTTCCGTATTTGACAAAATGCTGCTCCTACTAGTGATCAGTAATGATATAATTGATGTATATCCTCAATATAACGACATGATAACCTTGTTTCCGAAATCTGAAATTGCAAGAAAGAAACAGGAAATTTGAGGAAGGAGGAAAGATAATGCCAGTCTCGTTATAAGTTGTTGTTACCTCTCTGGTAATCCAGAAAGAATGTTACTGTAAGTGGCTCAGATTCGCGGGTGCCATGCTGATCCCGGAAGCTAGTGCGGTGTCTCGCGGTTCCACGGTTCGAGTCAGGCCGCAGGCAAAAGTGGTTTTATGAGTGTTTTTCTTGTGTTGCCTGTAAACTGGGACAGTGAAAACATATTATACACTTAATGAGAATCAAAAGCTACACATGTCTGCATGTATCTATTAAGCAATCCAAATTCGTTTTTGTTGTTATTCTTTGTAAAGTCATTATTATTGAAATGGCTCGGAAAAGATTAGTTTTTAAGCAACGAAAAAAAAAAAAAAAAAAAAAAAAAAACGGCCACGGTCCTTGAGAAAGGGCAATTCCACATTCCTTTGAGCAATTTTGGATTTTGTTTTTTCTATTTAAACCCACATTTTGATGGCTGGATCGTGAATATGAATTGAGTACTGTCTAATGACACTGATGAACTTTACCCTTCATCCAATTCGTTCGTCTATGAATTAATGTAAACATATGATTTGTAATTGCATCTAAACATAACTGACAATCATTTTTAAAAGTGAGGTTCAAAATTTTTTGCTATTAATAGATCAGTCAAGCATCCGTACAATTCAATCAATGAAACAATACAGTTTCTGATCCATCATTCAACCAAAATATTATTGGATTAATTTCCTATTCGTTTGCTGAATAGTAACGCAATCAAGATTTAATTTAGAACTACTGGTATCTTTATGTATTGACATATTAACCTGTTGTACGCTAAAGTGATGCTAAAGTCAAACACAATCCGTTTCAGAATACTGAAATGAGTAAGAATCCAGTCTTACAGTACAAATCAGGATACTGGATGTAAATTCATTTAGCCAAAGTTTCAAGCATGTAGTTTGTTTCCTCATAGTTGTAGAAGAACGATAGTCAGGATATGGACGTCGTAACATCCACGAGGAAGAGGAGTGGTTTTATAAATATCCTACGTTTCAGTTATTTAAGCTATCAGTTTCTAAATTTCTGAAATATTTTGTCCCAAGTTAAAAATCATAAAACAGCAGATAGAAATAGTGACACTTATTTTGCGTAACGTTTTGGTAACAGATAAACTACTATGTTGTTAAGTAAAAACTTGCGTGTCAGCTGATATGATGAAGTTAGCACTATCTAGAGCCACACTGTTATTAATTATAAGGATTTATACTTTATCTCTGTTACACTCTGCAAGTGATGTGTAGTAGGATAATCACGAGGAAGTCGGGCTGTTTACACACAGCGTTAAGCGCGCAGCATTTCCTTGACCGGATTGTACGGAATATCCATTCGCAAGATATTCCGACTGCTTTAAGAATTCATAATGATTAACTTCTATCAATACTCGTACGTTTTGTTATTATATTACTGTTGACAGTAACATCAAAATTAAAACACCCAGAGCTCGAATAAAATCCGCAGTAGCTTACTTCGGAGAAGTGAAAAGTTAAGTAACGGAAAAGAAGCGATTGCTTTAGTTATTAAAGCGTCAGCATAAATATAACAAGAAACTAAGTCAGTATGCTGTTATAATCTTTTACAGACGTATATATGTATATTTGTATTTGTGAAATATTCTAATTTTTTATTGTATTTCGCTAAAATATGGGCGTAAAGTGATGTTGCACCATCAACTTGGACATCAATTGTTTTTTTCTGAAACACTGTATTTTCAACCTCACCACTTCAGAAGACTCGTTATTTGGTAGATCCTCCGATTTGTTTGAACTTCATATCACTGTAAACTAATAATTACAAGGATCTTTAACGCTTCGAATAATTAAATTCTGACGGTTCGGCTAAACTGCTATAGCTTTAATCAGTCGATCGTTCGCTCGGATTCACAGCAGAATTGACGCGTCTAGATTAAAAGAAATTTGGGTAAATTTTTATTTTCTCAAACACAATAAATGTTCGAATAGAATGAATGGAGGAATTTTATAAATAATCTAGACGACAGTCTTAAAAAATCTACGAGTGAGAGCATTACAGCACTTGTTCTCATTAAGAATATAGTTGAATATTTGGAGTGAAATAAAGTGTATCTTAATGCTTGATAGCAGAGTATCAGGAAAGTGAAACGCAGATTATTTATAGAAGAAGGACGTTCATAATTTCCTGTTTCTGCATAAGAAGGCGGAAATTTTGGTAGGCACTCGCCTTTCTTTCGATCTTTTCCTTCCAGTTTACTAAATGAATGGACTATTGGTCATTATTGTATATGCATGCTTTTGTATATCGCCATCAGTGTCGGTTTCAGTACTACCTTCTAGAAGTGTGTCTTCTTTATTTATCAAATGTAATGAGATATAATAATTCCTTTGTTCTAACAGTTTTGGGCAGCAGTCTAGGTGCTTAATGGTTAAGGCAGATTGAAAGAAATGGCAGTATCATGGGTTCAAACCACTTGGTCTAAATGAATTTTTACTGAATTTACTTTGTTCATGTCAGTAGTCAAGGACGATCAGTTATTTGGATCCCAAAGAGACTTTCACTAGGCTGCCGAAGTAATTAATAATTCAAATTTCATTTCACCTGAATGTATTATTATAGCATCGTGGTATGTGGAATGAAGAAACATAAAAACAAATATGAAAAGCATAACTGAAGAATCTAAATGAATTTACATCCAGTATCCTGATTTGTACTGTAAGACTGGCTTCATACTCATTTCAGTATTCTGAAACGGATTGTGTTTGACTTTAGCATCACTTTAGCGTACAACAGGTTAATATGTCAATACATAAAGATACCAGTAGTTCTAAATTAAATCTTGATTGCGTTACTATTCAGCAAACGAATAGGAAATTAATCCAATAATATTTTGGTTGAATGATGGATCAGAAACTGTATTGTTTCATTGATTGAATTGTACGGATGCTTGACTGATCTATTAATAGCAAAAAATTTTGAACCTCACTTTTAAAAATGATTGTCAGTTATGTTTAGATGCAATTACAAATCATATGTTTACATTAATTCATAGCCGAACGAATTGGATGAAGGGTAAAGTTCATCAGTGTCATTAGACAGTACTCAATTCATATTCACGATCCAGCCATCAAAATGTGGGTTTAAATAGAAAAAAAAAATCCAAAATTAGCTCAAAGGAATGTGGAATTGCCCTTTCTCAAGGACCGTGGCCGTTTTTTTTTTTTTTTTTTTTTTTTTTTTCGATGCTTAAAACTAATCTTTTCCGAGCCATTTCAATAATAATGACTTTACTAAAAGAATAACAACAAAAACGAATTTGGATTGCTTAATAGATACATGCAGGACATGTGTAGCTTTTGATTCTCATTAAGTGTATAATATGTTTTCACTGTCCCAGTTTACAGGCAACACAAGAAAAACACTCATAAAACCACTTTTGCCTGCGGCCTGACTCGAACCGTGGAACCGCGAGACACCGCACTAGCTTCCGGGATCAGCATGGCACCCGCGAATCTGAGCCACTTACAGTAACATTCTTTCTGGATTACCAGAGAGGTAACAACAACTTATAACGAGACTGGCATTATCTTTCCTCCTTCCTCAAATTTTCCTGTTTCTTTCTTGCAATTTCAGATTTCGAAACAAGGTTATCATGTCGTTATATTGAGGATATACATCAATTATATCATTACTGATCACTAGTAGGAGCAGCATTTTGTCAAATACGGAACCTCTCATTAGCATGTTATTCGTCAATGATGATTTTTTTGTTTTCGTAAGAATAACTACTCACATTTTCAATTCTGGTTTGCTTGCTAATACCAGGAACGTTAGCTACAAAAACCGCACATTAGTTTGATTTAGGTCCTTGTTTATTTTTAAACAGCCATTCATTGCCCCAATTATCAATCTCCCGCCTTTGCACTAGAAAAAAAATTGGTTAAGTTGAGTGGCACAAATCGTAATGGTTAAATTAAATTTATTGGAAAACTGGCTTTCAGTTCCTACTCACGCATCATGCGTTGACACTTTCTCATTTCAGCCAAACATTAATTTTATGATTCATTTCCACTGTTCCAATTGACCACGAAATATATATAAACTTACTTATATGATATGTATTTTGCAACAAGTGAAAAGGAGATAAAGAATGAAAAAAAAAAAATAACAGCACCTGGGCTTTGAACCGAGAACCAAGCACTTTGACAGCCCAGCGCGTTACCACTTTTTTTTTTTTTTTTTTATCAATTTATTGTTAACAAACAGTTTAGACATTCATAACAGCAAATTTTACAAATTTGAATAACAGAATTTCTTGTCATAACTAATCTAAAGGATTACAATTTGTCCCATCTCAGACTCTTCACTCGTTTTCGACGGGGCGCCCGGGGCGTATGGGAAGCTCGAGGGGTCCACTGTGGCGGCTGCAAGGCCTCTTGGGGCGTACTCATTGTCGGCGGTCTCTTCTTCCTCTTGCGTCAATCCGCACTTCAGTTCGTTGCTGGGTGTCGGTTCTGACGTGGGAACATCTCTTACCGGCGTCTTTTCTTCGGAGTCGGTATCTTCCGTCTTGCTTCACCATCGTTGTCTTGACTTACTGGTATCGCTTGATAATTGTGGGTGCTGGAACTCTTATTTCTTCTGTTGGTTTTATGGAGGCATTATCACGCTCAAGAAACGTGCGAACTTATCTTTGTATTTTTCCCTTTTAAGTATTTTGTTGTGTTCGATGGTTAGGTAATACCAGAAATCTCTCTTGACATCTCTCCTCTTCTTCTGATGACGTAGTGGGTGTAGTTGCCCAACAGCCAAAAGTGAGCGTTTCTTTTAGTCGCAGGATAAATTGTAACATCTGGGAATAAAATATCTTCGGGCGTGAATTTCTGTGGAGTAGTTCTATTGATTATGGCTAGTTTTTTTCGTCCACCTCCATATGTCTGGAACTTCACATCCCAGCAGACGATGTTGTATCGTATCCTCTAGATTACAGCGTAAACACTGTGCGGAAGGGCAAAGGTGTAGTGAGAACAGCTTTTCATTTGAGTTTATCTTCCTATGTATTACTCTATGCCAAGTGGAACGTGCGTGGCTATTGATGTATTCATTGTGAACATTCTGCCATATTTTTTTCCAGTCGTCTCTTCTGTACGTAATTTCTAGTTTGCTTTGCGTCTCTCTTTGCAACATGTCATACAGTTTCTTAGTTGTTGGAATAGGCTCACCGCTGGTTATGTTTAAATAGCTATTTTCTATGTAGAATATGCGAAAATGTCTTAAATTTGCATTTATATGGCTGATATCGACTGGTGCCGTACTGCTTCGTGGTTCTAGTTCGTTTAATGTGTACCCTGTTATACTACTTTCCATGTCTTTACGGTGTTTGTACATGTTCCTCATGTAGATGGCGGTACATTTCGTTTGTATATCCACGAGCTTCAGTCCTCCTTTATCATATGGCATCTTAAGTATTTTGTGATGGATCTTAAAAATGTGTCCACTCTGTATGAACCAATTTATCGCCATTTCCATTTTCTTTGCTATTTCAATCGGTATTGGAAATATGTGAGCTAGGTACCACAGTTTTGGGAGGGCAACTGTGTTTATCAGCTGTATTTTTTGTATGGTATTTAGTTCTCTGTTTGAGAAATCTTTCATCTTGCTCCTAATTGCTGCTAATAGCGTCCTCCAATTTGCAGCCGATGCTTTCTGTGGTGTATTATTAAATTCAATGCCTAAGATCTTTATTTTGTCACGTGTTGGTATCCAGCTTGTGCTCTCCGCATCCATAGTACCACTTATTTTCAGACTTGCGGATTTTTTTACATTGAGTTTTGCGTTTGAAGCCCTTTCGTATGTCCTTAGTAACTCCCGTATTTTCTGTATGTCTAATGAGTTGGTGGTGATAATATTTATATCATCTGCGTACGCGCACACCGCAATTTTATTCTCTCGGATTTTTAATCCAGTAACCGTATTGTAGACTGCTGCTAGAAAGGGCTCAACTGCGAGTGCGAACAAAAGCATGGACAGTGGGCATCCTTGTCGTATGGATCTTGTTATTCTTAATGGCTTTGTTATTACCCCGTTTATGAGTACTCTTGATGTCGCTTGGTGTAACAGCGTGTAGATTATATTACATATTTGCTGGCTGAAGCCCATCTTTTCCATAGTTACTTTTAGATATGTATGGTTTATGCGGTCAAAGGCTTTATTGAAATCTAATGACAGGACGGATGCTTTTGCGTTTGCAGCCTTCGAGAGTGCAATTGTATCTCTGATGTTTGTTATTGTTTGAATTATCGATCTGCCATTCCCAGTACAGGTCTGATATTCCCCTATTACTTTCTCGGATACATTTCTAAGCCTTATGGCGATAATTCGACTGAATACTTTATAGTCCGAGTTCAGCATAGTGAGTGGTCTAAATTTTCTATGTCTTTCTTATCTGGTTCTTTGGGGATATATAATCCTTCTACTAGTTCAGTTGGAGCTGTGTTCATAGTCAATAGCTCGTTGTACATGTCTTCAAATTCTTGTTTTATTAAGTCCCAGAATTCCATGTAAAATTCTATTGGTAGTCCGTCCGGGCCAGGTGACTTCATTTTCGGGCTTCTTCTTATGCGTTTTCTATTTCTTCCCGTGTTATTTTCTGGTTTATGGTTTCATTGTCTGGTTGAGATAACACCGGCTTGATGCATTGTAATATTTTGTTGACTTCTTCTTTATCAATTGTCTCTTCTGTATATGTTTTGCCTTAGGTATTTTGTTACTTCTTCCTCTATTTGTTTTTGATCCACAAGTCTGTCTCCTCCTTCTGTTTTTAGCTCAGTTATTAGCTTTCTTTTTGCGTTCTGTTTTTCTTTGACAAGATGGAAGGGTTGATGTTGTTTCTTCTTGTTGGATGGAGCCCATTTTTGCTCTTATTTGATATCCTAGCAGTTTCCTGCTTGTTATTTTAACTATTCTGGCTTTGAGTTGTTTTATTTTCCGGTAGTTTTGCAACGTTTCTAGGTTATTGCTACATAGCTCTCTCAAGGCCATGAAAAGGAATTCTTTGGTGCTATTTTCCCATTGTTTTTTCTGTCTGGAGTAGTTTATCATGCGTCTCTGAGTTTGGGTTTTGCACATTCCAACCACCATTGCATTGTTTGTATTATATTTACTTTTTTGCCTCTTGCAATGGTTCCACTTGTCGTTGACTACGTGTTTCAGTTCGTTTTCGGTTAGAAGGGAGGTATTTAATTTCCACTGCCCCCTTTTTCTGATTATTTTTTTGCGGGTCTAAGTTTATTTTACAGTGGTATGCATTGTGGTCTGAAAAGGCTAAAGGCCAGATCTCTACTGAGGAAACTTTGCTGGTTATGTCAGGTGAGATATATATTCTGTCCAGTCTACTTGCTGTGCTCTCAGTGGTGTATGTAAAACCAGGAATTTGCCCATTTTTTACTTCCCAACTGTCTGACAGTGTTAATTTTTTTATTAAATACTCGAGTTCTTTGCATTTGTTGAAGTTTGGGTATTGGTCTTTTTGAGATATGACACAGTTAAAGTCTCCTGCAAGTATTAGACTGTTGCAGGTATCTGTCAGTAATTGGGTTATCTCTGTTTTGTAGAAATATCTTCTGCTTTCTCTATTTTGAGTTCCGGAAGGCGCATAAATGTTTATAATGCGCGCTCCGGCTATCATGCAGGCTATGCCCCTTCCATTTTCTAAGATTTCGACGTTTTGGATTTCGATACCCTCCTTGGTTAAAATTGCCGTTCCTAGACCGTTATCTATGCCGGGATTCTTCAATTCGTTGTATCCAGTGATGCTTAATGCACCTTCCCAGGCCACTTCCTGAAGGAGCGCTATATCTACCTCCGCCGCCCATAGATATTCTTTTAGGCATTGTATTTTTGTTGGGTTCTTTATCCCATTTACATTTAGGGTTGACACACAGTATGTTTGAGTCCGCGTTGTACTTCTATCTGCCATTATGTATTTTTACAGTCACGTGTAGTTGTATCGTTCATATCTCTGCTTCATTTGATATATCTTCTTCCTCGGTGTCATCTAGTTCTTCCGACCATAGGGATATATTCTCTTCACGGGCTATATCCATGTCATGTGTTTCGACGGTCTTGTTTCGTTGTTGCTTGCTTCCTTGTTGTGGTTTCCGCTATAGGGAAGTTCAGCAGATTTTGTTTCTGTTTGAATGGCGGGGATTTTCCTTGATTTTTCTGCTAGTTCTTCTGCTATTGAGTCCACTCTCCTCCTTTCGAGTCTTGGCCTTTTGGTATTGGGTGTAATTTCCTGCTTTCGTTCTCCCATTGATAAGGCTTCATTTTTCTCTAAGGGTACTGTAAGCAATGGGTATTGTTTGGCATATGGCACGGTTGTTTTTTCGTCTTTCAGTGGTGTTTCGGAAGAGCGTGTTTTGACATTTTTGTTGTTTCCTTGCTCTATTGTGAGACCGTTTTCTTTTTCGTACATCGATTCTTGGGGTGCTTCTGTAATAAGTGTATTCTCAAACTCCATTGGGGTGTTTGGTTGGTTATCCGTTTCCATTTCTAGCACAGGTTCATCATTTCTTGTTGTATTGATTCGGGTAGTACCGTTTGTCACATTAGCATATGTTTCTTTTAGCGGCTCCCCTGTAATGGCTGTATGGGGGGCCAGCCGTTCAGATGGTAGTTGCAAGGGTCTCCTTTGAGTGCATTCCGCCTTGAGGTGATCATTGGAATTACATATGACACACGTTCTCGGCTGTCCTTCGTAAATGACAAGCGCCTTAAACCCTGCAATATTTACATACGAGGGTATGTGGGATTTTAGATCGATTTTGACAGATCTGATACCACTGTCTACCACGAATCTCCTACTACCATATCTCTTGTCCGATGTTACATTGAATATTGTACCGTATTTTTCGAAAGCTCTCTGTATGCTATTTGTTGAGATTTCGAAGGGGACGTTATGGACCTTAACATTTCTTATACCTAGACCAGCATGCGATATAGAGACGCTGCTTACCTCGCCGTTGCTGTGGACGAATTTTCTTTCTCCATTAGTCTCCTTTATGATACGCAGACACTCCTCTTCATCTCGAAGCTTGACGTACACCACATTGGCGAGGAAGTCGACTTGAATGCCGTACACACTCTCCTCTCGTAAGCCGATTTCATTGTAGAGCCACTCGTCGATTTCCACTGCCTTTGGACGCATGTACCCGTAAGCGAAGGAAAATTTTATCGTAGATTTTCGTACGAATTGATTTGCTTCCATGACTTTCACTAGGTTTTGTTGTATCTACTTGGTAAACACTTAACCACACAACACCAGACACCAGGAAAAATGCGAAGCGACCGCTCACTACAGCCGGCCGCAAGCGACTGCAAACCTCCACTAGGACACCTGGACTCACAGAATCTAGTGCCTCATAAATTATATGACCAAAGAAAAAATATACATATAGATACAACAATCCGTGATTGAATAGTAATCTGTATACAGAATCGAACTGTTGCAAGAGAAGTAATCAGTTAAATGAAAATATTCTAGATGAGACTGGAACATAAATAATTTTTCATTTCGCCTATGTGTGTGTCCAGCTATGAGACACTATTTCTGGTATAGGGAAATTGCTACAGCGCTGCGACTACTAGGCAGAACATCGTGGCAACATCGCAGAAAGTAAATATGGCAACGCTTACGAGGAAAAAGTCTTAAGTTTCCTACTTCCTTCGGCAAGGAAGAATACCTTTATAACACGTAAATAATGCACGTAATAATTTAACAGCCGGCCTCGGTAGCGTAGGGCCTAGAGAAGGCCGCCGGTTCGAATCGGGCCGCGGGCATGGATGTTAAGTGTTGTATGTCTGTGTGAATGTCCTGTCCGTCCTGTGGCGTCTATACACTGAAAGCAATTAAAATCACCTTGAGCTGCCTGTATGGCCTCCGTTGCCAAATGCCATTAAAAAAATAATAATAATAATTTAACACGAGCAGCACATTTGGCAAAAGTTTTTGTTGGTTTCAGAATTATCCAACTTACAGCTGGCAATTGAAAATACGGTGGGAATCCATGTTAACTGCATGAGGGCAATACAAAAAGTAACGTCTCCCAAGCATTCATAGATAAAGAATCAAATTAATTTATTTACAGTTTTAGAGGTTGAACAAATATCTATTTTTCTACATCATTACCATTTCGGAACACACGTTGGTCGTTGCTGTAAATGACAATGGTTCGAATCCAAGTTCGGCCATGCATATTTGTGGTTTCCAAGGTTTACCCAAATCACTCCATATGAATACCGGAATAGGTTCTTTACAAGGGCATGGCCGAAATCCTTGCCACTACTCTATGTCGACGAGGCGTAAAATCATAAGAATTTTTAAATTTATTGAGGAGGTCGCAGCTGGCTTGAAATCGATTAACAATACCTTCTCCCTATCCTTATTTTTTTGTTTATTGCTTTACGTTTCATCGATGTTGAAGTTATTACAGTAGGGAACGGCCATGGCCTTCTATAAGAATCGTCCCAGCATTTGCCTGGAGCCAGAATGTTACCGCTCACACTCCACGCTCGGTCTTCCGGTCTTTAGACATCATCAACCTTACTTTACCGGTAGACTGTGTTTGTTTGAATCCTTGAGACCTAGGCGATTATGGAGTCGATTATGACGGGTGACAAAACTTGAGCGTTCCACTTTATACCGGAGACTAAAGAACAATCACGCGAACGGCGACATCCTCATTCGCCAAATGCTTGTATTTATTTATGTTATTCCAAACAAAGAATAACGCAGGTAATTTCACGCCTTGTTAAGTAATGAGCATTTAGACCCAGTATTTAATAAATCCCAATGCTGTAAAGATCATGAAGTAATAGTGTCAACAACTAACAGCATTGTAGAAAACGGGAAAAACGGTCATTTAAGAACTCTCTGTCTTTAAGCCCGATTCTCAATTAACTTTAATTACTTACACCAGTTATAAAAGAATTTATTTTTGTCCTACGATAATAATCTGGTTGTAACTTTTTTAGTGACAATGGTCGTTTAATTTGTTGCGGTGCTAATATTTAGTTCTGCGCGATTAACTCTCATTTATTTATATAGTGCATAATCATTATCGTCCACCTACAAAGAGAGCAATAATTCCTCTTGTAAATTATTTCTTTCTGAAACGCGATGATCGTTCTACTGTGAAATAAATATATTGGAAACATGTGTGTCGTTTGAAAAGGGACAGATGATATGATTTCGGCGCGGCTTGAAACCCGTGTAGATTTTCGTCAGTTCTGCTGCCGCAAATCTTTCATGCTTACGTCGGCTATTAGTTACGAAACATTGGGTAGTTTCGCAGATGTTTATCTTATTTCCTGACGCAGTTAGGAAAGAATCATGGATACCTTATACTAATAAGCAATGTGCAGTTTCGGTACGCTTAAAAATAAAATACAAGTAAAGATAGATTTCTAAATTAAAAAAAAAAAATAATAAGAACTACTTGGATTTGAACTCGGAACCGCTCGCTCAGCAACCCAGAACGCTAACCATAGGACCACTGCAAGCTCGGTGCTACTTTCCTCGAATTGGCGTATACAACTCAGCGTAGGAAGACTGTTTCATTCAATCCATCTTGGAGAGAGACTTCCGAAATAATTTCTTGTTTCTGTAGTTTCGTAGTACTAAAAATTCTACCTCATGGAACATGATTATCCCTTGGTTTGTGGACTGACCAGATATATGAGTGAAATATTATCCGAAGGAATTATCAAAATGAGTATAACAATCTTATCGTTATAGTTTTATGCTAATCAACCGTAGTAATATACAGCATTGAGCCTGTTTCCTGCCTCACTTTAATGCAATCCCGTTAATTAGAACTTTTGGCAAACGTTTCAAGATCTGAATTTTGGTAAAGTATTATAGAAATGTAATGGTAGGATGATGAACTGTTCAGCCAATAAGAATCGTCAGTGGGAGGAGCTTAATTCCTACCTGTTGGCCAATTGTTTCCTGCATTGACTTAAGGAAATTAAAAATCTGCAGTATAGATGGCTCTGAATAAAATATCCACCAATGAAATTGCGAGGACGCGGAGCCAGTATTGCGTTCCTGTTGCCTGGGATGACATTGATGCCAGATTGTGCAAAATAAGAGTGATAGAATTTTTCACCGGCGGCCACAAATAATGTCAAAGACTGTACTTATATGTTAACCCCGGGAGTTTTGATGTTATTTGTAATGACGTTGATGTGAACAACAGTTTACTATTGAAGGGGCGGTCCAATGGTCCAATTTTATGATTATTAAGGAACTCTGATTTGTCCCCCCTATTTTTTTTTTTTGTAAGCTGAGAAGATCAATGACGTACGCAATTTATGGATAAAATAATGTTGAGACGCATGCTATGTTCGAGCTTATCTGGCTGCTCAAACATGTGCAGAGCTAAGAGCTCATTTCGAAATGTACTGAATAATGTAAAAATACGGGTTTTTTTTTGATTGGATAAAAAATTAACATGATTTGTATAATTTATTATTTGACACTGAAATTACTGACACCTTTTTCAACTACGTCACAGGCCTATATTATGAAAACTAAAATTGTCACTGTTTACTTGAGTAATTACAATTTATAGATATCGTAAGTGCAAGAGTTTAAACAATGTCTGAATAGCGGATATATTTTTTTTAACATTGTTAACTGGATTTAAACATTGGAAAAAAAACCCAGCGGTGGTGCACATATGAAGTTACAGTCCAGGAGTAGTAATATTTGATTTTAATTGAAGATGTATAAGGATCATTTACATAGTTTATACTGCAATGTGAAAGCTGGATAAAATAATTGAAAGGTGAAGTAATGGGAAAAGCATAAATACAGATAAGATACTATGATTGCGACAATCATTAAGACTGAATTCGTTGAAATGAAGTACAATGACTAAGTAAAAAAATGGGAACATGACACAGGAGACACGATTTCAGTGTTTTCCCCTTTTGCTGTCAGTGAGCATAAGAGGAGAGAGAAGGAAACGACAATGCGGGATAAACTGAATAGAGTGAAGTTTAGTTATTTTTATATGATGTCCAGCTAGTATGAGGAGTAAAACTGTACTTGCTGATACTGAAAATTTTACCTTTAAGCTAGACACTATAAAATAGAAGAAATGGAGTCTTCGTGAGGAAAAAACTTTCATTTAATAAGTTTATGACGACAATATATAGTCAGAAGCAAGAAAGGAAATAGTTGTTACGAGTTTCGCTTTGTAGCAACGAAGTTAATAACCAGCAGAAGAAACGATTCTATGAGTTAAACACAGCTAGCTAGCTAGCGCTGTGGAAACGGAATTAGAGGCAGAGTTTAACGTTCGTGTGAAGTGGTTTCCTTGAATCCTCCTCTTTTACACAAAGAACGCTGCTTTTGACGTATCTGCGCAGAAAAGAGTCGGCTAAATTCTGCCGGAAGAGCAGCGGAATCAATAGTCTTTAATTAAATCTGCCAGTCAGTGGGTGAGCCAGCAGGGCGGCGGATAATTTGTCTTGAAACGTGTAATCAAGGCCGTCTGCTCTTGTTGCTCAGACTTGCCAGGACGCAAGTCTTCAATCAACTCTGTAGCTTGGCAGATACACAATTACGTAACGTCACACGTATTAGAACTGTGTGCTTTAACTTATTGGTCATAGCGGCTATGAACAAAGTTTATTATGAATATCAAAAAGCCATTTTCTAGCACAAGATTATGTGAAGAAATCTTTTGTGGGAGGGTTTTATCTTGGTTAATAATAATAAGTAAAATAATACTGTTGTTTTCTGTCATTTTCTCGTCTATTTTAGAGCAGTCCTCAATCTCCTCCAATCCTAAGCTGATCTCTTTATCTTCATACGCCTCAGTTACAAACAGTGTCTTCGTTTACAGTATTTTGCTATTCAGTTCCTTTTCTCAACTGCTCTACAAACACATTAAAAAACATATATCGCCTAAAATATGAACTACGGTTCTATCTATTCTTTTCGCAAGACTATCATTCTATAACGCGTTCATTATACACTTTTTCTTTCCGAGTCCTCGATTAGCGTTTGTCACGAGGATAGTTTTCATTCGGAGATAGGTTCGATTTGTTACTGATCACAATAACAAGGTTTACTTACATCGCCTGCTCCTTGGGATCTTATTTTCTAAATTTTCATTTTTTTCCCCTCTATCTGGTCACCTAAGGTCTATGTGCCACCGGGACCCAGTTGTACGCAGGTGAATTATGAGAGAGGGGAAAAAGTCATGCCTGGATTCAAATAGGGTTTGTTATATCTGGTGTACTTAAAGTGGAAAATCCGTAATGTGTAACTTTTTATGTATTTTATGAGACGGAGACTGGGGAGAGTCCCAGCATTCGCCTAGATGAGAGAGGGAAACTGCCTAAAACCCGCAATCTGTGCGGCCTGTACGCACGAACCAGGACTCCCGTTGTAGGTCTACCTCTCCTATCCAATATGCGGCGCCTTAACGCTCTCAGCCACACTGGCGGGTAGTATCGTCCACAGTTTTACTGTCACTTTTTCTGTAATTCGTAAATGCTTTCGAGTTTTATTTTATTTTTCATACAAACTTTTGTGTTAATGTTTCGATCATGTCTTTCAATGAGTCGTTTGCACAATCGATTTTGTCTAAAAACATACCATCATAAACATATCGTATCACAGTCATTCTTTATACTTGAACCCTTATGTCACTCTCGTACCTTCTCTTCCTTCAGTGCATCATTTATAAACATGTCGAATGTCAATTGCACATTGCGCCTTTATTTAACTGATACTTATGTCTCGGGATTCTACAGTTATAATATTACAGTCTCTTACATGTTACAAATTATTCTACTATTTCGGCATTTGAATCATAATTTCATTGAAATTTTGAATACCTATCCCCGTAGTAACTATAATAATGATTTTATATGTCCACAAACATCATAAGTTTATTCTTGTTCCTCTTGGTCCGTACTGCAAATATTAGACCTAAACATATGACGAAATTTTTTTCTGATCTGTCACGGATTTTCTTACAACTTATTGTTATTTAATATCTATTTCTGATTCTGTTCTTCTGAGAATTAAATTAGTTTATACTTTTGAACCATATGTTTAGAACTTATTGAGTATATTTTTTCCTTATTATTAATTCGTGGTTATATAGTAAACTTGAAGATAATACTTGCATGAATATCCGTTGATGTCTCACCGGTTTCATATTTTTTATGTTAATACGAATAATATTTTAATTAAGTTTCCTTCAGCAGATTTTAGCTTTACTCGACGGCTCAAATCTTCTACCAAATTTTCTTGTTAGTTAAACATTTTGAAGAACGATCAAATTGTGTCTTTGTAACTATCTCTATTACACCATCAGTACCAACGTTTTCCTCTTTCTACAAAACACTGGCACCAAATTTTTTACTGTTGTACAGTTCCCCTACACGTTTCTTTCGTTGACAATTCTTTCTTCTAAGTTCGCATTCTCGCCTCGCATTCGGGAGGACGGCGGTTCGAATCCCCGTCCGGGCATCCAGATTTGGGTTTTCCATGGTTTCCCGAAATCACTCCAGGCAAATGCCGGGATACTTCCTTCAAAAGGCCATGGCCGAATTCCTTCCCATTCCTTGCCCCCATCCTTGCCCCCCCCCTTTCCCGTCTCTAAAGACCTCGATGTTAAAAAGAGACGTAAAGCTGTTACAAAAAAAATAAAAATAAAAAATAATAATAAAAAAAATAAAATCTAAGTTCGGCATATGTATTTCACGTAAAATTATATTTATTACATCAGGGTATAGATAAGAATTAGGAGGTGGATACCAAATTTTTCTCATGAATTCTATAGGTATAACGCGTTGCTTTAAATTGGTTTTCCAGTTCCTGAACGTTTTTCTTCTTGTAACTCGAGAATCATACGCGATAAGGTGAACTTGTAGCTTAATGCAAAATAATTAGGGCTGCACAACCTCTAAAGAAGATCACAGGTGACGTTCAACAATCGGCATTCACACCAGAGACGTTAGGTTACCAAGATGATAGTTTAACCAGAGCTACAATATGGTTGGATGAAATTATTGAATATTTATAATCGGAGAGTTGAACCGTTATCTGGATAATCTTTTTACTCATGTTCTTCTTTAATAAACTGCTTCTTTGGATGCTTACATTTCATAACTAATTATTCTGTACTAATTAATGAAGTTTCTCAGCACCTTCGGCCACTACGCTCATAAATCTTTGTTAGAGGTTTAGTCCTTTGTCCTCGATGCAGAAGTTATGGGTAATTACGAAAAGTTATACATCAAAACGATCTTTGAAGAAACTCGCGTACTTTTTAGCTGAACGTAACGTATCACAGATAGGTCGGCGGGTGTGGTAATTTTTGGTAATGAAATTAAAACAGTTCGGATGAAAATTACTATCTGAGTGCTCTTTGGTTATGAAAATAATAATAAAAACTTCTGTAACATGATAGAGGGTTCGCTTGTCAGAATATCCTTCCACATCTGGTTCTTAGTTTGAACAGAACATTAATTTGCTGTCTGCAAGTGAAAAACGTTGATGAAAACCTGACCAACTTATCAATATCTAGCGAAAAACTCACTTTTTTCTATCATGTGTTTGTGGAATAAAAGAATAGATAAAATATACTTCTTTGGTACAATCCTCTTTAGATATAAGTGAATCAATCATGCATGTCCAGAACACATGTACATCTGCGGACATACAGCTATGACTCGGCAGTCCTCATCACAACTGAAACGTTTTCATTCGATGTCTTCTATTAACATCTAATACCTAGATGGGAAAACTTTTTTTTTACCTATCACTGTCTTTTCGAACAAAAGTACACACTGAACCTATAACAGAAAAAAAATAATGCCGACTCCCCTTCTGTGCCGCAGGGTAGCGTATTGTATCACTGCTTTTAATTATTCCAATGAATGATCGTGTTGATGGTTTACTATAAGAAATTAGATTGTTTGTAGATGACATACAAAAGGATCAAAACGGTAGAGGACTGGAGGACTATAAGCAGCTGCAGGATGATCTGGACGGGATATTTAGTTGGGTTGGTAAACATGGGATGAAGATAAATGCAAAGATAAGTCATTTTTTTTTGACTGGTTTGATGCAATTCTTCCTCAAACTTCTTTCCTCACCTAGCATTTCCAAAAGTCTTTAATTTCGTACTTTGTCAGTCCACTTAATTTTCAGCATTCTTCTGTAGCACCACATTTCAAATGCTTCAATTTTCATTCTTTCCGTCATTTCTAAAGTCCATGTTTCGCTACCACAAAGTGGTGTGTTCCACACATGGAGTTTTAAAAAGTTCTTTCTAATTCCTAGATCAATATTTGAAACTATGAGATTTCCCTTTTCGTGAAGGCTCTATTTGGTAGTGCTAAAGCTGGCACTCGATTTCAGGCACAAGAATGTAGGAAGATCCTCTTTAGAAGTTACCAAGAGAAATGATGAATAATTTGCCAAAAACGTCTAAAGAATTCATAATTGAAATTTGTAGAGGGCAAAAATAGGTGGGTGGAAAAATGGGAGACAATGGGTGTGTATGGAAATTTCCATCGGAGCATGCGTTCCATTGCAGTTTGAAACCGTGCTTCGATTCTTGGATTAAATGTGTAATATCATATACACAAAACCCGGAGAGATTTCAAAAATTAATTTGTTAAAAGATATTAACAATATTGGTCTATTCTTCACAGGTTGATTGACAAATACATATAATGAAAAGATACTATTAATAGTAGGACTGAACTCGGTGTAATGACATTAATTTTTCGATGTCTGGTGCCTTATTTGTTTTCAACAATCATAAATCACTGCACTTCACTGTTGAAAATCTGTTTGTTTTCGTAGTTAATTAATTGCTGAATACGTTAAATCCTCTTTTGTTTATATATGATCCTGGGTATACAATGGAAAACTTTTTTGATATAATACTGAATAGTAGGGGCCACTGGTTGGTCCTCAGCCCCCCCCTAATGTTGCCCTGGACCAGAAATACCCCCTATCTTCTCTTCAATGTCCACCGGTGGGCGGTACCATCCATGTTAGGACATAACAGACGCGGAGTATTGTTTTCACTCAACGTGGCAAACGTGATCCAGTGTATGCCATTGGATTCCTAATATACCAATTGTGGTTAATACGAATGTCACTGCGATAGTGTTGGGGTGCAGTCAAACTAATTTATATAAAAAACATTCTTAGCATGATGTTTTTTTTCAAAGTATTCATCATCAAACTCTACCCAATACCGCATTATCAGAAATCACTTTTAAGAAGGCTCGCTTTTGTAAGTAGCAACTTCTGTCGCTGTAAAATTTTTTTCCCAAGCAAACGATATTTTTCCAACTTGGATAAGAAAAAAAATCGCATGGAACCGTATCAGAATTATAGGAAGTTGAGTAACCTATTTGACCTCTGTGGGTTCCAAAAACTGGATAGTGGTTTTGGCATTGTGGGCAGAAGTGTTATCTAGGCGGAAGAGGATTATCCTTCTTGCCGCCATTATTAAAGCGTCTCGAAAACGTTGGGAGGCAAAACTGTGGTAAACGTTGAACATAGACAAAACGTTGCTTTTGCAGAGGAATGATTGCAAGACGACACTCTGGTGGAGCTTCAGTGTTGTTGGTAGATTGTCACCAGGAAGGAACCACAATACCGAGTCTGAGGATCGAACTGTTAAATCAAGGTTTCGTCACCAGTGACGATGTCGGAAGTAAATCTTTAGTTTCCTCTTTCAAAGTTAGCCAGAATTTCTTCGCGCCATTCTTCGCGAGTGCGCTTCTGTGTATCTGTCAGATTGTGAGGCACCCAATGGGATGGAAACTTCCCGACTAAAATAAATTCGTTTTGGACTATTGACAATCCAATGTACAGGGCTGGCTCGATTTCCTTTAAAGTGATGCGATTCTTTACGCAGATATTGCCACAGCAGCAATGTTTTACTCAGTCACTGCTGTGGATGGACCACCACTCCGTTCTTTATCTATCAACGTTGTGTGGCTTCCTTTAAACTCTTTAAACTACCGAAACTATTGCATAAAAGCCTGTTGTAAACTTAGTTTTAAAATCGTAGAAGACGAAAACGGCGCGGTAGTATAGATTGGCAGTCAATGCGTGTAGTAGTGTCATACATCATGATGCTGCAAGGCATGGAGGGAGACGGCTGTCAGTTTACTCAGAGGTGTATTCGATTTTCCTAGGTCACCTTTCACGTTTCTGTATCTCAAAACGTTTATTGTGATCACAGCATCATCAATGAAATAATTTTGATTGAAAATCGTCGCTGGTACATCAAACATTACGAAATTTTCTATGGGAGTACACTAGAATGCTGTGTCCAACATGTTTCTTTATTATGTTTAGACATTTGTAAACAATTTTTCCGTTACAATGTTAATGACATGATATACAGTCCTAATTTCTGTTATGGAAAGTTCCTTGATGAGAAAAATATATGCGAAGTTGTTAAATTAGATGTACAAAGTGATTAACAGGACCTAGGGCCTATATGGGAAAGATTGGAAATTTCTTTCTTTTACAATTTCTTTTGCTGTTTCAAAATCTAAAAATTTAGTAGAATGTGTTGCTTAATATCGCAGCGAAGAAAATTCTTTTTCAAAAATATAACTAGATTAATATATCCGAAATAATCAATACAAATTTGTTAAGGAGAAAGTTACGAAAAATTGAGTTTGACCCAAATATAATTCAGTTATGCCGGTTTTTTCAATCACTATACTCTTTGTGCTCGAGGACTGGAATTTCATAAGGACGGCGTGTAAACCACTTGGTGTCTGTCTGGGTGGTAGATCACTTGCCGGCGCAGCCAGCTGTGATTAAATTACGGGGCTGTGTCACTGACGGGCACAGCAGTCGAGACTGTTAATCGGAGGAATTAAACTTGTTCGGCAGATAAGCAGCTTAGTGTTCGCCACGGAGCCCTACAACGCGTAACAAAGAACGGGGTATTAAGTGCAACTGTGTTCATCGCAGTCAGTCTCACTCCGCAATTCCTTCTCCCACTTGCTGTAGCAGTAACAGGTAACACTGTGACCGACGAGTAGCGCATCTCATATTGACATTTTTGCAGAACGTTGTAGTGGAAACAACAGACTATGTTTTATTATAAACATTGGAACTTATGTTCTAAATAATGGTGATCGTCTACATTACCAAGTGACCAGGCTTGGTGGGTGCCCGGGGGGAGGTACGCCCCCAGCTTTCTTGGGATATTAAACTGGGGTGGTTCCTCTTATCTTCCCCAGTGATAGGAGTTGCTAGTTGATGACTGTGATGTGCATTTGTTCAGAACCGTGTGTTGTTTGTGGTGAATGAAATAAAAGATGACGAAGAGAGAGGGTATAATCTTCCAGAAGATTTTTACTTCCCAATCTGACTGGCAAAATCACTTTCACGTTTAGCATGTCTCATTTTAGTTTTAAACTAATCTTCTTGAAACCTCGCTAAGTTTCAACAAGAGTATAATTGACTCATGGGAGAAATGATCTCTGCAGAATAAGAAATTCAAGTGATCGTTATTTTCCTTGTTATTTGATTTTTACAGTAAAAGATTTGTTGATTAAACAGCTATAGCTAAGTTCAATGTAGAGTAATTTTTTTTGTTATTTAGTTTATTTTAAAACGACCAACAATATATGCATACTATGTCGTTTTTGTTCTTTTTTTAAACAATGTTACTGTTTATATCACCTGATCTCAGGCAAATCCAGTTGGATTACGTTGTATTTATGTTATATTACAGTGGAACATCTAACATATAGTGACATTAAGAAGAGGTACAACATATCTGATACAGGCATAAAGAACTGTTTAAACTTGTTTTATAAGTGAGACGTTGTGGAATATTTCTGCTTTAAAGTTAGGAGATAATTCAATTGTCTTCCCCCCACCTCCCCCAATAGGGATATTTGGGATAAAGATACAAAAACAAAAATCAGACACGCACGGTAATAATAAATTTAAAGTTAGTTAAATATAATAAGAATGAGATCTCTTGACAACGTCTTGCTCGTCTTCATTTATGATGTCTTGTGGAAGAAGATATATTTTCAGTCGCGGTTGTATTACTGAACTCCTACCCAAATCGTAAATAAGCGCAGGTGAAACAGTATTTAGATTGTGTAGAGAAGTTTTCGCAGATTCCATGGATTCAGTGGTTATAAAGGTTGGGAGTTGTGTGTTACTCAAAAATTAGATGGCTCTTAGAATCAGCAGAAGTTTGGAAGGACAGTATCTTTTTAAGTTTTGGAGGAGCAGCAGTACACCATAGGAGATTGCAGGACTGAATATGATTTACAGAGAAACAAGCCGCTCTCAACTCTGAGGAACCTTCTCTTATTTATAAGTGGATATAATTTAGAATTACGACAGTAGACTTCATATAACTTATGATTGATATGGTATTTCCATTGGAGTCTGCAATATACACGCGTTTGGTTCTGATTCAAAACAACAATTCACCTCTCCTTAGAAAAAGGTATTAACATTACAAATCAGTAGTTACTAAGAGTCATAAATAGACATTTAACAGAGCGGTGAATAAGTTAAAACAGAAAAAATTATTTATTATATTTATATTAACAAACTTTGAATGTTTTTAGTTGTGAATACTTCGACCAAGGATGTTCCGCGGGGAAATCAAAGACCGTTAAACTTAGTAAATTTCCTAAACTTTTTTTGACTGTAAACCAATTAAAACTATCCTTGGAGTTTCATTTAACAGTCTTGAACTTATTTTAACAGACGTCATCCTAAACCTTTGTACCAAATGCACACAGAAGAGAACCTTAAAGTTAGCTCCGAAGCAGAAGGGATGTAGTGTGGGCTCCTTAAAGTTGCCAGAGAGCTGGGACGGTTGAGGTGCGCCTACTCTGTGGTTTCACGAACGCCGAGTCCAGAAGCCATGCAGATAGCTCAGGCACAAAGGACCACTGCAGATGTCAATAAGCTATTATTGATTTATTTGTTTGAGGTTTTTCCGCTCATAAGGCTATCTCTTGCATCCCACACGCCACATATTTCTAACGTTCCTCCGTTTTTATTCTGATATTATCTTGTGAATATCTCTATTGGCAATTTTTTTCTGTTCTCTCTTCTGTCTATCGTTTGGTTGCAATTCCCACGCTTTCCTGAGCCATACTTAGTACGATCGACAATTCAATATCGAATAAACCAGCGGGTCTCTATTTAGTCTAGAACTTATAGATTTACAGTAATTCTTCTTTTTATTTACTCGTTTCATAGGCGTACTAATCTGTATATCACTGAACGTTTTCGTAATGCTTCCTCTTGTTTTACAGCTTTCCTTTGATCTATAGTTTTTTTTTTTTGGTAACAGTTTAACGTCCCTTTTTAACAACGTGGTCTTTTAGAGACGGGAAAGGATGGGGGCAAGGAATGGGAAGGAATTCGGCCATGGCATTTTGAAGGAAGCATCCCGGCATTCACCTGGAGTGATTTGGGGAAACCATGGAAAACCCAAATCTGGATGCCCGGACGGGGATTCGAACCGCCGTCCTCCCGAATGCGAGGCCAGAACGCTATCCGTTATATCCGTTACACCACCACGCTCGGTATCTATAGTGTAATATGTTCTTTACTTCTTTCTTCTAAAAACAACTGAGGAAGTGATAACGAAAAATGAACCTATGCAATGGTGTTACGGAAAACAGGAAGGGGATAGGTTCTAGTTAATTGTAATACGATTATTGACAGGAAGTGAACAATATTTGCTTGAAAATGTGTGTCGACTCCTCTTTAAAATGCTTTGAGCTAACAGAACTTAAAGACGTACATAAACAGCCTTGATAGTGAATTAAGATTTACTTCCTATCGGCAGTGAAGGCAAATAATGGCTTAGGTATCGAGGTCATTTAGTGAGCTATAATTTTTAATTACCTGAATACACTATTCATTTCTTAATGATATATTGTGTTTGAGTAGGGACTGACGCTGAATATTAAGTATCGTAATGTAGTTTTAGTGTGGAATCAGAACCACGGAACGTCCTGTCTTTGCTCATATAATCAAAAACAATCCCTAAAAATTCCATCTAACAACGGGATTTGAAACAGCGAGCGAAGAGTGAAACTTTTAGAAATAAGCGCCGTAACCACTGATCTAACAGACCGCCTTCTTTTGAGGTACGCGTGCGCTAGGTACTATCAAAATCTGATAAAATCTGTATATTTGTATGAACAACATTGACAGAAATTAAGGGGGGAGGGGGAAAGGAGGATAGGGTTTATGTTTTTGTAAATCAAAAGTAAACAATGTTTTTATATTTGTTTTAAAGTATACGCATTCAAAGTTCCATCAAAATTGGATAAAAACTGTGTGTCTGTATGAAGATCATTTCGGGGAAAAATATCTGTATTTAGCAAGGAGCAATACGAAAAGTACATCACTTCACAGCGTTTATTTGAATTAGTGTCGCGTCAACCTATGATCGGTCACACATCAAACAACAAATGATTGCAACACATAACACGAAATTATGAACGGGAACTGCGGTACGGAATGCTCCGTAACAAATGTCTTACTCCTGATCAGATAAATACTAACCTGCATATCGTAAAGTGAAGCTGGTACAGTGTTCGCCTTATGCTGCCTCCTGTCGCTGGCTGCCTTTGTTTGCGTGTTCTCACCGTGCGTTCTTGTGTTCCAGAAGCAGACGCCGAGAGTTGGGTGGTGAGCAGAGGTCCGCGGCCGCAGCCATGTGGCGAGTCGCCCTGCTGTGTCTCCTGCTCGTCGCCACGGTCAGTACAGCGCCCTGGTCGATACTAGTCGATAAGCTCGTAATAACTGCGCGCTTGCTGCCTGCCATCCATAGCCAAGTAAGCGGTGCCTCATGTTTATAGAGACGGCCTTTCTACATCACTCTAGTTAGGTTACTACACTGTTTTTATGAGTCCGCTTATTTCCATTTAATAATTCCGTTGAACCTTAACCGTAGTTGGCGCTTTTTAGATAAAGAGATAAAGTTTTTTTATTTTTGCTCTCCTATTTCCAGCATTCAAAGCAGTGAAGTAATGAAGGCCACGGTAAATCAAAAAATTTGAAGTTTCATGGAAGTACTTTTCATAAGTGGCTTCATAAAAGCCCATGTAAACGGGTACGAAGAGAATCCTTCAGACATAGCTCACTTAATTTCTACCGCTAACTCCACGTCTGAAATCCAATTTAGAACAATACTTAACTGTTCCTATATAATTAATTACGAATCTGATACTGTATTTGCGTGATTTAATCTTCATTTAAGCACATCTGAGACATTTTATATTAAGCGTGTAATATACTTGCCACAGAGTAATTCTTATTTTTGTTACTTAGCAATCCATATCCAGCTATTCGAATCTGAATATTTAGTATGCTTAAGAAAAAGAACAGGTAATAAATCAACAAATTAAGAATAAAATCGTGATACCTTTAAATTTAGGAGTGTGTGAGTTGAGACTTTCCCTGCGAACTGATGGAATAAAATCCTCTCTGGTGTCCGGCCGGATAGTGTTGTAGAAACACGACGTTTCAACAGCTAGCTCTGATGTCTTCATCAGGTTTAAGGTACCTGACACCTGATGAAGACAGCAGAGCTAGCTGTCGAAACGTCGTGTTTATACAACACCATCCGGCCGGACACCCGGGATTTTATTAAAGTTAGCAGTCTTAGTTTTGTGAAACGTGCATGTAGTCTGCAATGGGATAGTCTCGAGAGATGATATTATCACCTCTGGATCGGAACAGGTTTTCCATTTGCATGGCCAATCAGTTTGCCTCTGATACAGTCAGCGCTGATCCATATCTTTGTGACATTGTCCATGGTTTTCTTGGAATCAACTACAATGGAAGTTTCCATTTCTGTCTTATTTCCTCCTTTCTAATGATTTGGTATATCATTACATTGTGTTTTACAATTTTCGTTATTGCCACTATAACCTTATTTTTACAATCGCGTCAAAATATATTTCCCTAAATCTTTTCACTTTTAATTTATCACAGAAACAGTTCCTAGAATAACGTTTCAAACGGTAATCTAATTAACATTGTTACGGTGACGTGGTACATTCCATTTATTATTTACGGCACAGAGGTATAGGTTTGAAATAGTAAACAGGAAAATTTATTTAATTTAAAAAGTGAAACTGAACATCATTTGCTGCTGTGAATCAAGTGTTGCTAACGTGAAATTAAAACTCCTAAGACCAAGCGCCCTACTCTTTTTTATATCTCTTGCCTGTCTTCCGACTAGTTTGATGCAATCATCCAGCTCTTCTCATCCCAAACTCATCTCTTAATCTCGACCTACCAGTTATAACATACGTCCTCATGTGCTTCATATGTTCTAACCTTGTCTTCCTATACCGTTCGTTCCTTTAACTGTTTCCAGCTATCTTATTCTCCACAGTGTTCAAAGTAGGCGAAAGATCTGTATGGGTCCATTGTAAAAAAAAAAAAAAAAAAAAAAAAAAAAAAAAAAAAAAAAAAAAAAAAAAAATGAAACTCGCAAAGCAAATTACATTTTTGACTTAAATCAGCAGTAAAAGTTATAAAAATAACCAAATTTAGCTTAAAATTTATAAAGCTTCCTAGTAGTTAAAGACTGGATCTGAATATATTTTAGCAACAAAATTTAAAAACTTAAAAAAAAAGTATACTGTGTTATGAGATTCACTTAGTTGTTTCTGCAGTAAATGGAAAAATGATGCCATTGACTAGCTTACAAGATTACACTATTTTTATTACGTTAAAATTTCCTGTTAGCATGTAAAAAAAATATTCAAATTGATTCTGGTAGCCCAAACAGCATTTTCTAATTACACCTATTGTTTGTTTTCCAATTTACTTGATGCTGAACATTGTATTGGTCTCTCAAGTTAGGTACGACTTAACAGTGTATTTCTAGTACTGTCATAAAACCTTGTGTTTGTGTCTTGTGAAAGAATTTCCATCAAAACTGTACACAGTGAATCATATATATCAAAACCCATGAGGAAACTTAAGCAACAATGTTACCCGAAAGAAAATTTCCTGCTACAACTGAAACTCGCACTCGATTTCAGATACAAAGGTGTGGGAAGATTCTCTTTTTTTTAAGTGAGGATGTTAGTGAATGGAATGAGTTACCGGGAGAGATGATGAATAGTTTGCCAAAAACATTAAAAGAATTTAAAGTTAAAATTTGTAAAGGGCAAATGAAGGTGAGTGCAGAAAAGGGGGAAGATGGGTGTTTAGGGAAATTGCCACCGGAGCATGCGCTCCATTGCAATTACTTTAGTTAATTAATTAATAATATAATATACTCTGAACAGAATTATAAGAAATATAGCAAGCTTCCGCTGTCAGTGCTTAAACTTGAGCAAAATTAATATATTTAATGGTCTCCTTGCTATCGGAAAGTTTACTAAACATCTTGAAAACGTTTACTACGGTAACTTTGCTTTGTTTTCTTGTATCCAGACGGCCTGCATGTACCCTAATAATAATCCAACAGTTAATGAACTCAATATGTTATTATAATCCTCAATATCACTCAGTGTTGACATAAAACAAGTTTGCGTTATACAATTGAAATAAACAGGACGCATACGACGCTTCGTACAGACGATCGGCAGAAGCACATGGCATTATCTGGGCGGTTCAACCGAGTGGAGACAGGCTGGCACGGACAAGTGGACACACAAGGCTGCTGATCTCGAGTGCACTGCTTACACGACGACTGCTGTGCTATTACTTGGCACTGTGGCTTTCCTAAAACTGGTTTCTGGTAAACATTGGCACGAGCAACTTACTCTGAAAAGTGTAGCCAAATGTTGTCACTGGTAGATTAGGCTGTCTGCCCTCGGCAGCTTAATTTGCACGCAGTGATAGATAATCTCTGCATGTCGGTTTCTGCCCCTCGCCTTCAGAACGTAGCTCCCTCTTCACTACTGAGTTCTTGATTTATGAAGTCATTCTAGCACAAACCGTCTGCGCTTGTTTCGATAAGAATATGGTGTTGACAAATTCTGGCGCACAGTACGATGGACCACTTGTCAACTAGTAACACTAAAAAAGATATGGTCTCATAGTATATTAATACCGACTGATGAGGTCGACATTTACAAACACCGAAAGCACGAATGTAATTGGAAAGAAATTCTCTAAAGACGATGTTCTGCTCTCAAGTATTGGAGAACGTGCCTTAGAGCGGCACCAACGGATACATTTTATCTTCCTACATAGACTTTCGATATCGCCAATATTCGTTGTCTTCTTTATGATTCTCTAAGCTTGTGACCACACTGCTTGGTCACGTAGCCGTCAAAGCTTTCCTTTTATTACCGCAATTACGCACAGAGTGCAACACAGCACTTCTGTTAATCTTAATATATTTACTTGTCACAAATTTATAACGGAGGAGTAGGGATACAAACATTTAGTTAAAATTATAACAGCTCCAGCAATTTGCGGTACTATACTGCTTGAAGCATGCGCTGTGGAAACCGGTATGCAGTCTCTCTCTTTACTCTTCGACATTATGACCTCCCCGTTATCTGCTTGTGTAATCGTAATACTCAAATGAAAATTTAATTTTTAAATGCAAGTCATTGGAGACAGCGGAAGATATGATAAACAAGACGCATTATTGAACATCTGATATTCGTACTGTTGTTGGATAACTGCTATCTGAGTCGTCAATCGAAACGTCCTGTCAAGTTATAATGTGTCCTGTCAAGTTGTAATGTGTCCCTCCTCCGCAAGATACAGCGCTAGCAAATAATAAGTTCATAAGCGTCATGACAATGTGTAATATTATTAATATCGTCAACCAACACCGAAAAGATTTTGCAAATATATTATAGGCAACGTCAATCTTTGTTCCTGATATCCACTAGAAATTGTTTTACGATGAACAGTAAAGGAGTACAAAAGCGAGTTAGTTTATCTGTGTGTGAACATGATTAAATGACAGTGCACGTATACAATGTTCCTTCTTGTGTATGAGGATGAAAGGAGGAAGAATTTTCCGGTGTAAGAGTCCTGTTACTCTCTAAGCCGTCAAAGAAGCGGCTAGTTTAACGCAGCCGACGAATCGTCCTATACCGTGTCCTGTAACATGACGCGCTGTCGCCACGTTACAAGGTGCATTTTTATTATATATGTAATAATATAAGAGTAATTTACATAAATCTTGGGCGACCACCTAAATAGATTTTTGTTGTAATTTTATAAAGTACGCAAGATTCCAAGTGAGGACTGTAGTGAAATGGTGAACATACAGTGTATCTTGGTAAAGCGAATATTAAAGAATTATTGAGCTATGTAGGCTTGAAGCTAATCTTGGTCTTCCCGAATCATGGCGACAGGACGTCGCGGATTTGGGGTTTGCCGGACCACACACTCTGCTCCCTGGGGATGGGTCACTCACCTGGCGGGAAAAGCCTGCCGCCCGACACCCGAATGTGCTCTCACCCCGGCGAACTTAGCCGAATATGTCCGACCTCTGTTAGATACGCTGGCCAAATCACATATCGGGGATATCACGTGACATTAGGTGCCGACCTGAAGATCCAATCCAAATGAGCGTATAACTTAAAATCCTGGGAATTTCTGTTATATGTGAGCTTCGAGACTACAAAGGGGCGGAGCGAGAAGTTTCCTCGTGGGAGAAAAGAGCAACGAGCTTCACTTCGATCTTAGAGTCCAAGCTATGCGAGTCTAGTCTGAGGTGGACTTGGAAAGTTTGCTTCTCTCGCCAACTGCCGCTGTACGATTTCTGGCTGCCAGCTTGCCTTGCTGGAGCAAGCTTATCACAGCAACACAGCCGGTAATGCGATGACGCGCATTGTCAGATCAGAGATGCCTGTAGCCGATATGTGAGACAATCTCACATACCGTGGGTCCGCTCCACTCACCGCAGACATCAGACGCAGAACTACAATGGTAACTTATTACGACCAAGCCATCTGATTGTGCATTCCGTGAAACAGAACCCTTAAACGACTTTGAGAGGATAGATCCATGTTCTCACTTTGTAATTGTAAAAACCCCTGAGCTAGCGGCATAATTTGCCAGAACTAGTTATTTTCGAATGATATATTGTTCATTCTGGCGCCCATGATTTTCCTTTTAACTATAAAGTCACAGTATTATGATACCTTTGTCTGAGATCGTCATAACTTGTAATTTTCATTGTTTCCAACTGTCATTATTTCTTGCATTTTGATTCTGAGATATATTTTAAAGTAAATATACAATTGTTTGCTTGCTCATGACGGCTAATTGTAACTCTGAGCGTTGCTTTTATGATTTTGCCAATTTGTGTTAATGTTAACGGTAAATTCGCTCAGACTTGTAATCGCCAGTGATAAGAAAATAAATGTCATATTGTGACAATTTTTCCTAAATTCCAACTAACGTCGAGATTCTTGCAAAATTAATAAATTTTCACTCCTGCATAAAAATTAAAAATCCACAATTATTAATCATAAAGGTATGAAAGATAATTGTAACGAAATTTGCCCACCAAGGCACCCACTACAGTCCCAAGTCCTCACTCCATTCACGCTTTGGGGTAGTTTGGGATTTAACTCAAACGTGTGATCAACTGAAAAAAAAAAATGCTTTAATTCTGTGTTGATTAGTGGCCACACATATCTTTGAATATGGAACTTTTATGTGCTAACGAAATTTCATATACGTTACAAATATTTAAACAGACAGACTGACAATCATTTTTGGAATAGTAAAAGGGGAGGACTGAAGATTTTTATTTCGGAGCTTGTGAAGTAATATTACGTATAGAGAAAAAAAATTCATTGAATCAGTATTTTGAAAACGTAGTTATTTTTGTGATTCAGCAGTTTATTTATTAGTTAGGCTAGCGAATACATTTTGGGTACTTAAAAAGACGACAAGTTGCTGTAAGAAGAGACCGGAAAAGCCATAGAGGGAGGAAGCCAGATTGTTGCTCACAGTTGTGTAGAGAATGAAGAGATCGATGTCAAGACGAGAAACGGAATCACTTTCCTTGTGTACACTTGACACATCATGGGACCATTTAAAAAAGTGTTTACATTACAATGTCCCAAGTTGATCATTAATTTTAATGTTACTTCAGAGTAAAAACATTAACATGACAGGTCTGAGGACGGAATGAATTGAATAATAATGGAGGTAAATGAATATACAATCATTAGTCTATAATGCATACCTCAAGCAAGAGTTACTAACAATCTGAGTTACATTAATAAAAGTGCGAAACATGATTTTTTTTTTAAAGCGAACAGAACTTAGACATATCTAGGTACAAGGAAGAGCACCCATCTGACTACCATTTTCTCAAAGCGATTCGGGCCTTTTTTGAACTTAAATTTCTTCAGTCGTATTGATGCTACGTGTCATATTTCTGTTATGCATAGATATCAGCAATCCTAGCACACTCACCAAAGTTTATTTCGTTACTTTTCTTAGTTCGGATGTTGATCGGCTACAAGCTTCAGCGATTTTGTTACTCATTCGCTCACTCACTCACTGATGATCATCAAAACTCTAAGGTACTTTTCGCAGTCGTAGACAGCTGAAGTTTGGTACACAGATAACATTTTTCCCACATATTAACTCGTAAATTTTCGTATATCTACCCCTTACGTACCCCTAACGTGAAATCGCTTTATACCCTGAGATTTTCATTGAAGATTGAGCTTACTAAGTTTACTTAATGTGTTTAATTTTACTTCTTTAATTTTCTTACTTTGGAAGTATTGAAATTAAAATTTTTATTTCGACCACTACACCTCGACATCAAAATTCAACTGCGTTTCATGTAATCCTAGAAACAAGTAATTTGGTACACCTATATAGTTTCATCATAAGAAAAGTCTAATACTGGAGTTTTTCCCCGTAATTATTTAATTAAAATCCCGAACATAAAAAATTTTGGCCCATATTTGCGACTTAATTGCTTTGCTCCGGATGATGCTATATGCCTGAGATTTCTTTAATGCATAGAGATCAGCAAGATTAACTAATATTTTAAAATTTACTTTGTTTCTATGCTTAGTTTGTAAGTTACTAGTTATTTATTTACAGTGGTAGTTAACCAACCGCAATCTGCATTGCTAGGCTACGGCGCACAACCATTGTTTTCAGAAGGTGGGGCAATGTTGGTAACGTAAATCGATGTCTTCAGTTCTCAAATGTTTTATTCACCGATTTTCAAATGGAATCATTAAGTTTTAACGACGGTTCAGAATAAGCGATAAACTTACAAAAAGAAATGAGATCTTCTTCTGAGCCAAGTCTACGCTTTACAGTGTGTCTTTACTTCACTTTGTGAAACAGATTGGTTCCACTCGGGGTTACAGAGTTTACTTAGGAAAAAATAAAAATGTGGACGTAACCATTTGTTAGTAAACCTATATAAATAACTTAAATGCACTGCTTTATCAAATTTACAAATATGAAAAAGGCATGATTTCCTTCGCACCTTTTCGAATTTGATAATAATGTATTATGTCTTCCATTTCAGTAAATATTATAACATGCATAATAACCAAATTACCATTTTTTTTATTCTAAATGAAATATATAACTCAGAGAGAAACTATTATTTTTCACAAACCGAGAGTGGTGGGTGAGTGTTTAACGTACTGCCCTCGCATTCGGGAGGACGCCGATTCGAATCCCCGTCCGGGCATCCAGATTTGGGTTTTCCATGGTTTCCCCAAATCACTCCAGGCGAATGCCGGGATGCTTCTTTCAAAAGGCCATTGCCGAATTCCTTCCCGTTCCTTGTCTCCAGTCTCATTCCGCCTCTAATGACCTAGACGTCGACGAGGCGTAAAGCCACAAGTAAAAAAATAATTTAAAAAAAGTTTTTTTCACACTGTAAATCGTAGACGTGGCTAAGAAGAAGATCTCATTATTTTTTGTCACTACAAGAGCACAAGACTTGGCCTAGTTTTACAAGAATTGTTTTTCTGGGATTTGACTATGTCCTAATTCTGTTCGCTTTAGTAAAATCGTGTTTTGCTCTTTTATTAATACCGTTAGGAACCCTACAGCGCTGTTGTTGGAACCAGGTAGAGTTGCTTTGGGCCCGGCCAGCAATACATCTTGGTGTGTTGTGTTGTGTGAGTGGTCAAACTGTGTGAGCTATTTTTCACAGCATTTGTGGAAGAAGGATGGTTGATATAGTGTGGCCACAACACACTTGAATATATAATTACCACCTTTATATTTTGGAGACGGCAGAAGTTAGTCAAAACATGAGATCTAATCCCATGAGATTTTTTTGGGTCTTCATGTAAATACTCCAAAACTGTTTCATATTGTCACGTGAGTGTAATAATTGAGATTAATAGCCAATAAAAAGCAGTTTCAATCAAAACTATTGGAAGAGTTATTTGGTATTACTTTAATCAACATAATTTTGCAGTATTTACGTTCCAGATCAATTCAATGTAGAGCAAGCTTTCCTGATATTACAGTTGTTTCTGGAACTACGTATATTATTTATTGGCAGTTTTCCAGTAATGTCTATACGTATGCCAAGTCATTCTAGATGAAGTAACTGGATAAGGTGTCGTGATATTATGTGTCCAAATCTGGTAGCCTAGAAACAGAGCTGGTTGCGACACATAGGAACGGGGTTTAGGGTAATTGCATGCTACTGAATCTAGACTGATGAAATAAAGTTAATGTTAATGCAGGATTTTTCCTTCACAAGTTTGTTTGGAAACTGATTTTTAAAAATTCGTATATGTATCGGTTGATTGACACATGACTTTATTAATCATGTAATGGACTTGACATTATAATGCAACATTGATCACGATGGATTTATTAGGATAACATTATCTTTGCACTGAGAAGTAAAGGGAAATAAATTAAACGCGTAAAACAAAAAATATGAATTTATTATAAATCTTTACGTTGTGAATTTTATTTACAGATGACCGGTCCAAAAATTTCGCGAATAAAATACGATGAATAGTAAGGTGGTGATTTGTAATAGAATGAAAGAACAACGCCTCTTTTGTAGCAATTGTTTTTGTTAGTGTAATAGGTACCATTCATAACAAATTACTTACGACGCGTTACGAAACAATTAGGATAAACTTTTGGAAGCGAAAAACGTGTGTAATAACCGGTCAGCGACCTTAACTTAATACGACTAACCAGACCAAAATACGTACACACAGCATACCTGTATCTCTGAGATATGTTGTTGCGATCATAGCCCGTGAGAAAATTTCGCCTATATAATGTTTACATAGGAATTGTATAGTAAAATAGAAGTGTTTCCGAACAAAAATAAGTATCCGAACAGCTACGTATTGTCTATCTTTGTGATGTGTAGTGCTGCTATCTATCTGTTACGTACTCAATCCTTGTCGACGCCAGTGAAGCAGTTTATTAATATCGCTTTTATATTTGCTCCTGCTATCCAGCGACTTGACTCTGGAATGTCTGAAACGCGTGACCTTCATAGTTATTACTTTTGTTGTTACGTTCTGTTTTGAAGGGTCAAATTCTGAAAATTTCTTTTTTAATTTATGATGTTACCTAAGTCGAGATCTTAATCTATAAACTGCTACCTCATTCATCGATTTCGGTTAGTAATAAAGGGAGATAAATAGCTCGTGACAAAAAAACATATTATGTAAATTATGATTATTTTTTCCGTTTAAGTGTCGAATTTCGAAAAATTTCTTTCTTAAAATACCAAAGCGAAAATCTCAATCTTTAAAATGACACCTCATTTATTAATTTCGGATAGGTATGAAGGTGTACAATGGCTTGTGAAAAAAACCCTTTTACAAATAAAATTTTAAATATGGCTGCGTTTCAGCAATGGTAAGAGTTGTTATTGTGAAGATAATAGCCAACCAGTTGCATCAATTAGGTCTATTTAACCTTGACCGCGGTTTCGACGATCGTAAGTTGGCGGAAATCACCCGCCCAACATGTACATTTTGGACCAGCGAACAGATATATTTAACATGTGTGACAATGTAATTGAAGTTTATAATTTTATATTTCAAACAATGACATAAGTGCACATCGCACTAGGATATGACAAGGGTCCTTTGGCTCTTTTCTGTGGTTCTACACGTCCTTCTGAAGAAGACGATCTTACAATCGTTGAAACCGCGGTCAAGGTTAAATAAACCTAATTGATGCAACTGGTTGGCTATTATTTTCACCCAAACAGTTTTAGAAATAATGTATATGATAGTGGAATGATTTAATTTACAATCATGAGAACATGAGAAACTTTTAATTTTAATTGAATAGAACGTCTGTTTAGGAAAATTAAGATTCTTCCACAATTGATATGCATTGGTTGCAGCCAGCTGTTGCGGTGTGGTGTTGTGCTTTGACCTCGGCCGGAAGCAAGCAACACGTGGTCTAGGCGCCACGTGTTTACACTTAAAGGTAGCGTTCATCTGACGTTAGCCATCCTGATAAGACTTGATCAGCTGAATGCTTCATGGAACTCCACTAACGACGTAATCTGTCCCGGGAAACTTCGGACCATAGAGTCCTGGCAGCAATGAGATGGATTCATAGTAGGCCATTCCTTAGCACATATAATGAACACATTTCGTTGGGCCACAGATTTCCATGGACATGAGAAAGCTATCCCATTGATTCAGGTGTAACGATTGTCAGTGAATTTTCTGGACATCTGATAAGAGGCGAATCTAGGCTGGTGCCAAGTTTTTTTGAATGTTTAAAACGTGAGATATTTTGCTCACAATTCGTTTCGAAGCTTCGAAACCACATACCTTCTATAAAGATATTGTCTAAAGAGTAACATAGAGGTGTGGGACAATGTCTCAACTCATTGCAACACCACACACTCAATCAGGAGATATTCATAAGTTAGAAATTTCAGTTTTGACATTTTATGCTTAGTTTCTTTGTCCCACCAACGGCTGTTGAACAAAAGAAAGTGAAGAGTAGGAAGGACAACAGTGGGAGTATACAACATGTTTTGGCGTTTAACTTTAACTAACTTAAAGGCTACTATTTGTAACATACAGTTTACAGGTCCACCAATTGCTCTTGTTCCTGAGTGTGCAGTAATCTTGGAACGCATTTATATCGTTTCACGCCTGTAAAGTGTATCTTACGTTTCGCTCGCATATTCGCAGGTACCGTGGTCCAGTGCGGAGTCATCGCCATACTCGCTGCCACTGGAACGTCAGACTACTGTGTCAGCGTCCTCACAAACTACTGAGCGCTCTCCACCGCCGCTGACCCGCTTGCTGGCCGCCTCACTGCCGCCTTCCACCGTCAGCACCTCCACGGTGAGCGCCTCCACCGTCAGCGCCTCCACAGTCAGCAGCACCACCATCGGCACCTCCACAAGCCCCACCTCCACGGCAGATAGAACTGATACCAGGTAATCCTAACTGTCTCTGACTTTTTAAGTTTCCCTTTACATATATTTTATCTTGCTGATAAGGTAAAAGCTAACAAAAATGGACTGGAATGGAAACCCACTGGTCTACGTATACAGGATCAGAGATGAAAATGGAAAGATCCAATTTCGGCAATTCAACAAAAAGTATTGCAAAAATTAAAATAATTAAGAAATGTGATCTATGTACGTAACTGTCTTGTTCTACTATTAAATTCTTGTTGTGATTAGTGATGACGCATGAATGAGGATTAAGCCAATGAAACATATAATCTTACAAAAATAGCAACATCATATTCCACAGGACGCTACAGACTGTGTTATATGGTGTAGTAGTAAGTAATAAGAACAGGACTCTAGTTTAGTCGTTTTCAATTAGTTGAACGCGTACCTCCATGGGTACGTTAGATAGCATCAAGGGGTACGCGCGGCAATTTCTTGCCTGAGGTAATCACTAAAATAACTAAAAAAATATTACACAAACATTAATATCGCCAAAATATATTTTAATACACTCAAATTGTGTGTGTCTTCATTATACTACTGTAATAATTTCATTTTTTATTTATCATTTCAGGTACAAGGGGTAGGCGAAGTTTAGTTCTTTCTTGAACTGGTACTCGGTAATAACTAACTGGGAACCACTCTTCTAGATGAAAGACGAAATTGTTTAAAGCTTCCTCTTTGGCTAGAATGCAATCTATCACATTAGTCAATTTTTTTATAAAGGTAAAAGACAGGCCAATTGAATTGAATTTTATTGTCGTACGCGTTTCACTCTAATCCAGAGCATCAGCAGCGACATCTGTGTGGTATTTGTACAGTTTGGTAGTTAAATTCCATTTGAAAATGATATAAACTGCAGTTGAAATTAATTTTAACTACATGTTACTGTTTATTTCATTCTCTCATAGTCAGAGTTTGTTTGTCCGTGATTTTAGTAGGAATCATTGTGAAATCTTCCCAAGATACACAACACTACACTGCACTGACCAGCCTACACAGCATTACTATTAAATATACTATCATCAAGTTGAAACATGTGAGTGTAAACACTACGCCATATTTTTCACAAGTCCATAGATTGTGTGTTAGTTTGTTTCGGGTCTCATTCTGGTTAGAGTTCCTTGTTTCCTATAGTCTACTTTGTGTTAATCTTTGATGGTAGCCGGGGATTTGAAATGGTTGTTTTTTTGTGAATACTTATTTTATTTTTAATGTAGCATATATTGTTTGGTTAGTCAAGTTTGTTTAATAATTAATTATCTTTTTTCCTTCAACAAAAAAATTGACTAACTTGCAATTGAGGAAATAAACCACAACACCCAGTTATCACATTAATGGCTAAAATCAGAGGAGCTCTGGATTCGCTTGGATGTATGGATCTCAATGACTCAATGAATAAAATCAATGGAATCGGATGGCTTACAAAAGAGTATCATTTTTAATTTTTGTGATCGGAGTGTGCAATGGAAATGGTCACAGAAATTTTGAACATTTCCTCAGCAGTTTATGTTGAGCAAGGGGTTGTAGAATTAGATGTTGTAAACAAGTATCCTGAATGTAACCACCTTTCTGAGCTCCGCTCTCTCTGCGTGTAGTGTGAGGAGCACAGCGGAGGTCCAGACGACAGTTTGGACTCATCCCAACGCGAGCACGTCTACGACTACGAGCGAGAGCAGCGCCGCCAGCACCGCCCCCACGACAGTGTCGAGCACCAGCGAGGCCAGCACCGAGCCCGCCCCCCAGCCGCCGCCACCGCCGCCGCCCCCCAGGCCGGCGCACCGCATACCCAGCAGGCTGGAGGAGAAGCTCGAGTCCCTGTCCTGCGACATCCCTCCGCTACCCTCCGAGTCCAGGCTGTGGAGGGGCAACGAGACGCACGAGCTGCTGCTCCCCATCATAGTGAGTACCACAGCTTCATGCATCAGGCCATGGCTTACTTGACTAGTGGATCTTTTATCGTTATATCTTTGTATTGTATACGAGGTTCCACGGTGAGTATTTTGTAAATTAGAGACTAAATAGTTTAAGTTGGTAACATACAATTTTAATGTTAGCGATTGGTAACACTGCTTCCGCGGCAGACGGACTAAGGCGGCAAGAGTGTGTGTAAGTGAGGTGGCCGCAGGATATTATTATGTTGGCGTACAGCGTCCCTAAGAGGCGACTGTCAAAAAGGAGTAGTATTTTTTGTTACTTTGATTTAAATAGTGTGATATGTACTGGTTTACCGAAAATCAAACACTGTAATAGTTCGAGTAAAATAAAGCAACCAAAAAATATTGAGTGTAGATTCGTTATTCGTTAGAGCATTTTCAAACTGTTTGCATCTGTATTCATGTTTAGTTTTATATATATATATATATATATATATATATATGTATATATATATAAAACCTTATGTGTAACGTGAGCTATCGTCTGAGATACAATGGCCGAATGGTTTGACAAAATCCAAGACGGGCTCCTTTTGCGGTAATGTGTTGAGGTGTTGCTTATGGCTCAGCAAATGCAGCCTATCTGGAAATGAAAGAAAATACAAAAACGCTAGGGTTTACTTTACAATCTATCTTGTAAACTGGTGCCTAGACTAATACTCACTGTAACTGGTGACTTTCAGTCCATATTTGTAAATGAAAACGCTGTCTGTTAACACTATTTTTTAATTTAGATAATCTAAGATCATTTCGCCATTAGGGAATGGACCAATGTCAGTGAAAATGTACATACATGGTGTTGTTAAGAAATTTGCAGTATTCGTATATACAAGTAACTATTTTTGGTAGGAAACTGTTAAACGTTGGTCTTTTTTTTTTTTTTTTTTAAATGGTCGAAATTTTAACATTGTTTGCTTCACAACGAAATTCCTAAGTAGAGTTTACTTTGTTAATAGTTACTTATGAATAGAAATATTGCAATATTTCTAAAACCACCATGCATGTACGTTTACAGTTACTAGTGATACTCCATCCGATAAGGGCTAAACGCGTGTGAGATTATATGAATTAAAAACTATTGTTAACAGAAAATCTTTTTATTTACAAATATTTAACAAACAAATGCGGAAGAATAGCCAATAACCAAAGAACAATACACATTTCATACTTCACAGTACAGTTATAAGCCTTATGTATAGAGAAAAATAGAACTTTAAGAATTATTTGCTAAGATTGCAAAAAACGTCGATACTATCGACACGCTAAAGTTTCTGTGCAACTGTTACTTAAAATAAAAGAAAAATGCAGAATTATATCGGATGTATAAAAGCTACTTTTATGAAATAAAATTCGGAACTCTCGATGTCCTTTCGTATATGTAAATAAGTTATAAGCATAAATTTATGAATGATTCATTAGTCTGACTTAAGTCAATGAGTTTAAGAACAATGATTTGGTGCTGTGTGGATTTTCTTCTCGTAGGTACATGAAACAAGAAGCCTTCGACCGCTTAGGGCAGGACGCGATCTGTTAACTTGAGATTGGGACAGCATTCGAAGTGGGAACATAACGGTTCTATGTTCACTTGATTATGTCGATCCGATAAGTCTAACCTTTAGGGTTCAAAACTATTATCAATTTAATTCTTTCATTTTTCACAGATCTCGTTCACATTATTTGTTTGCGTTATCTAATAGTGCAGTCTCAGACGTTGTGCGTCAAGTGTGATGTGCCACATTAATTTTCAGATATTGGAAAAGTAAATATGACTGTTCATAATTTTATGAATGTTATCTTGAAGAGGATGTAGGACAATTATCTTTTTGAACGCGACTCAGGCAGAAACTACTGGCGGGTTTTCGATGGGGTCTCGACTAACGTACAGGCGTGGTCCCACGGGTCAAACAGAAGAGCCTTTATTTTGATGTGACATAGAGAATCTAAGCAAAAAATGTTCGGAAATTACTATCCATTTTTCGTTGTTGAGCATTATTTAAGTAAAAAAGTGATTGGATTTTGATAAGGTTTCAAACAATATACAGCTCATGGTACTAGGGAACATTATGTTTCATTTTGATGACGTCTACAAGCTAAGAAGTAAAGATAAAAATGTCCTTAAAGTATAGTGCATTTAGTTAACAGAGGCGGCTGAAGGTCGGTCTGCTCTATCCCCATTCCGCTGCCTTTAACCCTACATACTGTAAAGAAGGGGGACGTGGGTGAAAATATTAATTATAATTTTATCACCTCCTCCAACACCTGCCTTACCTTCATACCTTTACACGTGAGTTATTAGAATATGAAAATAAAAATTATTTAAATGGTGAACTAGAAGGAACTAGAACCATGAATATTGTACACAAAATAATATCCCATTTATTGAGTCTTATGGCTTATACAAGGCCGGGTAATAGTTAACTTTACGTTAAACATATTCCAAAGATAACAAAAACAAGCAATACCCGACGTTTACAATCCGCCGATGAAAAGCAAACATAAAACTGAATTAAATATTTCAAGATTTAGCAAAATCAACATATTATCAACGTGGCAACACAGGCCATCAAATTGAAGTTAACATTTACTACAAAAAGGAGTATCCCAGGGGCGCCATATAAAGTTAAAAAGCATCGTCTTGAATTTACACAAATTAGCAAGATGCTTGAAATTTAAAATTAAACATGAAAATTAGCTAGCTCAGTGATTTTACGACGGGAGCAGAGTCTTATCTCAGTGCCGCTTAAGGGCTCATAAGTCTCGTCAAAACCCAATGAATCGTGACCGTATGCGTCCGGTACTTTACCATGAATGCATCGTCGTGATGAAGTGTGACACGCACAGTGCCACTGCAGCTGCGAAAGCCAGGTTAGCGGATACGACCGCGTTACCACAACAGCTTCCAGATTATGGCTGGCATGCCATACAACTTCTCGCTTCTCAGAGCAAGAGAGTGTGATCAGAAACAGTCAGTGATCACCGGACGAGAGCGTGTCGGCTGACACGTCTGCACAGTGGCTCGTCCCGGCAGCAAGAGTCCTCAAAAATGGCCTCTTCTCTTCTTCTCCGGCAAAGTCGTCTCCCACTCGCCACATGCAACAGAATCCCTTGAATTAACATTTGGGAACCCCTATAAACGTTCACGATTGGTCATCGATACATGTCCGTCGTCACGTGTTTTATATCGCGGCCAGCATTCGCTGTCTCCGTTCGCGCACTTTTTGCCTGACCTCGACCAAGCATCGGAGAGGGGTGGGTTCAGTGCACCCGTCTAACGGAACACCGCTATTGTGAGCGTCGGCGCCGCTAAGTCGGGAGACCCAGCTAATGTCTCGCTCTCGACCGTTCGAAAATGGCAGTTCCAGCTTCCCATATCCACTACATTACTGAGCAGCAAGTTTTGTAGCAATTAAAATTATAATAATGATAACTCTGGCTGCCCGGGTTTAATATACAATTATTTACCTATGCAATGTCCCTATTATTTATGATATTTACACCTTACAAAATTGAATATTATTAAAGAAAATCTGAATATTAATTAAATTATTTAGTTATATTCATTGTGGGTGACTCTGTCATACCACAATACGAAGGGGAAATTAACCACTTGCTTATGTGGTCATAGTATCCAGCTCGGTGAGGTGATAAGTGGATCAAGGGGAATGTGACCTTGAGCCGGAAATAAGGAGTGAAAAATTATAATTTCTATTTAAAACAAAGTTACATCTCGTAATGGTAGTGTACGAGACCATTGTAAAATAACAAAACCATGTGAAAGATGTTACGAGTAACAGCAAGCTATTGGCTCGTGCGGTCGTAATGGCCGGGTTTTTATTGGCTGCGCATTCCGCCCCTATCGTAGCCGCCTAGCCTAGCCCGTTAATCCAATCAGATATAGGGAACCTACGGTTTAATGTGGAATCCGAACCATGGAAGCGTTTTAGTGTACTTCACACTACACAGCAAACTGTGCCAGAGGTGAAGGTCGGGTTAAGCGTCTATGAAAATTCCCACCGATACACAGTCGAACAGGGGACCTACTTTTCGATCCCCGGTCAGACACTCTAACTGTTTATTTATGGAATTTTTTGTTTTATATTTGTTACAGACAGTTATTACGTTAAAATATAATCTTCGCGGGTTCTCCTCCGGAGAACTTTCGGCGGCAAACTCTGCCGCCCTCTTCAGGTCTGGTTTTACAGTTGTGACAACCATAGCTGAGCAGACATGAAGATAGCGATAGAGCACGCCTACGGAAGTTCGCCTTTCTTCAACACGATCCGGAGGAGAGCCCGTGAAGATTAAATTTCAGCAACACGCCGGGAAAGCCATCGTTTACACATAAATACGTATGTTATACTAGCTGATGCCCACGACTTCTTTGCTGTTTGTAAAGAATTTTGATTTATAGCTTCCGACATTCAACCACCATAGTGCTTGATCGGAGACTTGAGGCTAATACCACACACAAACACCTACGTTATGTGGTTGCGGCAGCAAAGAGAAATATAGAGACAAGTGTTAGGTCGAAATATGAAAATGTCACATATCGACCACTTTCAACCACCATTCCTCCCGCACCCCCAAAAGCTACCGGAATTCGGCCAACGTTGTGCAAGATGGGACCGAGCGGGGCGGTGTAACGGTTAACGTTCTCGCCTCGCATTCGGGAGGACGGCGGTTCGAATCTCCGTCCGGGCATCCAGATTTGGGTTTTCCATGGTTTCCCCAAATCACTCCAGGCAAATGCCGGGATGCTTCCTTCAAAAGGCCATGGCCGAATTCCTTCCAATTCCTTGCCCCCATCCTTGCCCCCCATCCTTTCCCGTCTCTAAAGACCTCTATGTTAAAAAGAGACGTAAAGCAGTTAAAAAAAAATGCAAGATGGGAAACTCCATTCTACTATCACACACAAACACCAGTGATCTACGCTAGGTAGTGGAGTGTGCAGATTAAAATAAAGGGACACAACATGTATATGTATATAATATTAGAAGACTGATATCTTTCATCTCACAGGGTCAAATACCAAAAAGTGGCAGAGCTTGTTTGTGGTCAGAGAAATTCTGTGTGAACAGGGTTTTAGGTACAACCACATAGTTGCTACGTGAGATGAATAACAAACAAGCCTAACCATCGCAGAATTAGATCACGAAGTGTTCTTTTGAATGGGAATGTGTGTGATGAGTGCTTCAGGCGTATGTATCGTTTGGTGCTTTCATAATTACAGAGAGGTGACTTTTCAAAATTCTTTGACCCAGATTCCCACTACACCGATTCGTCACAGCGTCAGACTCCAGTAGTCTACTGACAACAAATGACATGTTCGTTGATAGCATATTGCGTAACAAAATTTTTAGGGCTTATACGTGGATTGATAGTTCTTTCTTCCAGAACGAATTTTAGAGTGTCGTACGGTTTTAACACCAGCCTTGGAATTTTGGCTGATTTGAAAATATCAGACGGTTATACCAAACAGTACATCAGTGAATTTATAGGGGAATAGATCGCTGTATTTTATTCAGACCGTTGCTGGTGCTGTATTCTAGTGGTCTAATTAATGAATGTATACTTCAGTTTCCTTGTCAACATTTACGCCATACCCGTTACAAATTGAGCATGGCTGGTATTTAATAGCATAATTATTTTGGCAGTGTTTAAATTCTGAAAAAAAGTACTTTACAATTCTATTGGTACACTAATCCGTCATCATACAATGCAGAGTTTCATGTAGTACCCAGGGTCCATCAATCAGTGATTAGTAACGTAATCTAAAACATGTTATAACAGTAGAGGCGGCTCTGGAAGAATTGCTGTTGATATGGAAGGTAGTGAGTGAAATATGAGCTTTACTTTTTTCTTAGGACATCGAGGTGTTCAGAACTGGAAAGAGGATTTGGGGCATGGAGAAGGGAAAAATTTAACCATGGATTTTTTAACGATACATATTGTCATTCCCCTGGAGTGACTTCGCCAAACTATAGAACCGATATCAATATGACCAAACCGATGATCGGACCTGCGTTTTCCCTCGCACTCGCTTAGTGGGCTCCTTAAACGTCACGAAATGGGCTTATTGGCAATTTGGGAAGTCTTGGATTTAATAAATTTATCGTCGGTTAATGTCAAACAACTTGGAAGATCGTTTAAACAGTAATATGACCTCACAGAAGTGTATTTTAGTGTTTGTGAAATTGAATAAGATAATTGTAGATGGTTTATTTTCTTCCGGTATTCACAGTGGCGATTGTTATCGGATGAAATATTTGACCTAACTCTCGTGATGCGATTTGATATGATGACTAAAGATTACACAGAAGAACAAATTTACTACTGCCTAATACAATTCAGTCTACGGATTTTTCTGTTTTTAAAGCTGATTCGATTTTAAAGAGCTCCTATTTCTCTGTAAACAAATTAGTGACTTTTCACATTATATATGTGTGTCTAATGTGAAAATGTAGAAGTTAATTTCTGAAGAATTGTATTGTTTCAGGTATTAGTTATTAGTTTTTAAAATAACAGGTTATTTAGAACTAAGAAAAACCCAGCAGACGAGTCACAATTACATAACTGCGAAGAGATATTTGTGTATCACTCGAAGAATCTTAGACAGTGATAGGAAAATTTGGCTCTAGAGGAAGCAATAACCAACGTTGGAGAAAAATTTATGTGAGAAATAAAGTTTCTTAAGGAAAATATGAATGTCTTATGATGTGGCGAGGATTTTTGATTTTTCTTCAGATGTGAGTGTAGATCCAGCAAAATACTCAACGGTATAAAAAAAACACGCTAGATACAAACTAAATACAAATAGAAGCAAGATAAAGCAAGTCAAATTTAACGGTAATACGAGCAGAGCAAATGCCAAAATTGGAGGAGATCCAAGAAATTTTTAACTTTGAAGTAAGATTGTAGCCAAAGAGTCGACTATTTTAGTCGCCAGATTTTCGGTATTGGAATAATTCTAAAATCGACGAAGAATAGTGCCTTACAGGATCAGCTTACGGAGCTCACATTCCATTTGGTTCCATCTCCAGGTAACGGGCCATCGCGACAATGACACTGAGGGCATTAAGCAAACCCGTTTCCCGCGGTAATGCTAGGATGAGCTCGTTGGCGACGGCTCGTAAAGGCCTTCCCGAGAAAAGACGTGGGTGGCTGTGGTGATGGCCGGAGGGAGGACATCTGGTGCCCAGCCCGAGGCAATCCAATAACGGGCTGAGGGCCTCCGCACCTCGCAGGCACACTAATTGGAGTACGCTCCGCACTCACGCGCACTCTCCTTCTCTTGCCTGCATTCCTTTCTTCACCATCAACAGAATTACATTTCCACAAAGTAAAAACCAAATATGGATCTATCAAACACGTAGATACAGTTCCTTGATCGACCATCTATATACACAGTATCCTTACTTATTTAGATTTTTTACTTCGTTTTTCAAGTTTTTCGTATCTACAGTACTCTAAAGAATGCTAAACATACGAGAAGCTTTGGAAGTAATTGACGTGATGACTTATGGTATGTCGTTTGTATATAAACTATCGTTACTACAACATACTATCAAAAATTATGAAAGAAATGGCATCCAAATAGAGTCTAAATCAAGCGGAGGCTGGAATGAACAGCCCATAATTTCTGGTTTTTATATTTATTTATTTTTATTTTTTAATTATATTCGAAGTTATTATCGAAATAATGATACATTTTAGGCATGTAAAGATGAAATTCTCCTAATGTTTTAAGGGATGAACAGAATCGTTAAAAAAAACACGAAAAAAATTCTACCACTGGTTGGCTTTGAACATAAACAATGTGTGAACCGATTTTTGTGGAACTCAAGCATTAGAAATTCATGATCTCACATGGATTCGGAAGGGAATTATATCAATTTAAATCCTTTCAGATAAAACCGTAAATACAAAACAGCAATAAGATCCAAATTATACAACTGAATACATAAATATAACAGTGAAATATCGTCATGCACAGAAAAAAACACAAGTTTCTGAAATTAGTAATTTGAACATTGTAATTTAAGTACATTTTACGTGAATGAATTTACTATCCTAAACAAATTAACGCACATTTATCAATTTAATTTCTAAATCAACCACTTTCTTTCTTTCTTTTTTTTTTTTTTATGGCATTCGGCTACTGCGGCCACTCAGCCAGCTCAATGTGATTCTGATTCTTTCAGTGTATTAGTTTCTCCAGTGTACATATTTTCAAGTGTAATCACAAGGACACTACAACACAAACACGAAATTCACAGACACAACACTTTAACACCCATGCCCGCGGCCGGACTCGAACCGGCGACCATCGGCACGTGGAGCTAGCACTCTAGCCCCTACGCTACCGAGGCCGGCAAAATCAACCACTTCTTTTACATTAGAATATTAGTAAGTTCATATTAATATTAATCTCATACTCATAATTTTATGTGTAGATCACCACTGAAATAATATCAAATACTTTGAAATACAACTTTACTAAAGACTATACAAAAGAAACTAATGAACATGTCTCTGGTTGGCTCAGGAAATGCCCCACCATTTCACAGTCTTACCAAGTACAACGACATCCTACTGCTACGTCAATACATGTCTTTTGCTTGCTCTGGATTTTCTCACGGCACATCAATGTTCCTTTGAGAGCCTCTCCAACCTCAAGCTCAGGAAACCAGAATTCATAAACTGTCAGTATACACAGTTTCCTCCGCATCCGATGTTGTCGCTCACGCATGGACTTGGGTGAGTAATGTATGCTCTATGACTCTCAATTCCACGATATCCCACGGATGGACAGTCACATTCGTGGTTCCTCGTGGGATCGGTCGCGACTGAGACATTACAAGCTGGGTCCGTGGTCCCATGGTGTTTTCACCACATCAAAATCCGACTGTCAAAGTGTACCACTACGAAATGTGGCTCATCAGACAGAGCTGTCTTCTCCTAGTCATCTTCACTGCAATCAGCAGGTTTGCGAGGCCAGCCTGGCTGAGAATAAAGTCACCAGAGTCAATCTTCTGCTGCCGGTTCCCTTCAACTGCGAATGTTGCTGCTTCATCACACAGACTCTAGTATGACCTTATTGACTGTGGCAGTTAGTTCCATCAGTGTCGTTCGTATGTTTGCACGGATGCATTTACTCATCCACCGCAAGTTTCGACATGGCCAGCCACTACGCTATACCGTCTAGGACAGTGTTTCCCAACCTTTTTTGGGTCATGCCCCACTTTTAACATTTTTTTGCCCCCCATACATAATTTTTAATTAAAAACATTATTTGTTATTAAAGAAACTCATCTAGGATGGTTTTTGAAAGAAAACACATTAATATTGTCATAAAACACAGTAAGTAAATTAAAAAAACATATAATGAAATACTAAAATTCAAAAGATTTTTAATAAAGATTTATTATGGCAATTTAGTGTGATCCTTGCTACATAGAAAATTTATATTAGGCTCCAATTTAGTAAGCTTTAATATCAAGTCTCCACGTTGTGTTATATCCAGTCGATTTCATTTTTTTATCAGTAAATCATTTACTGCACTAAATCCAGATTCGGCTAAATATGAAGATGGAAAAATAACTAACAACGGCGTTATTGGCGTGTTTCAAAAGGTCCGGGTTCCCGAGACAGGCGGAACATTACTCGGTGTATCCCAAAAAGGTCAAGTTGATGACTCAAATCATCCAAATGATATATTTTGCTAACATCAAACGAAACTAAATCTAATAATTATTTACAGAACTGTTTTAAGAATTTGCTTTTTTGCTATATTTTGTACCTATATCTACCATTGCATTTAAATAACCCGAAGAGTAAGCGGTAAAGTCGTATCAAGTCAATTTCTAAATTGCCCCCCTAAAAAAACCAAATTGCCCCCCTGTGGGGCGTGGGCCCCACGTTGGGAAACACTGGTCTAGGAGGTAATACCATCCACGAGGTATTTCGGTACACCCGGTGGGGCGTGGAATTCCAAATTTCGTAACCACCTCCGAAATGTCTTGTGCCATATGGCAGACCACCTCAAAACTCGCTTGATTCTCCTCGGCTAACCACTTTAATGCTAGTAAACGCTTCAAGGTAGACGTACCAGTCCAACTGATGAATCCTAATTGCCTTGGAAGTCAGTTAACTCAAGGTATTTCGTCTGTTGGGATGAACGCAGCTGCTCATCTGCCTCAGGCCTTGATCGCTAAGCAGACAAGGTTGGTCACTGCATTTTACCGTGTTGGAAGTAATACCGTTGTTGAGGGACTTTCGATATATCTTTGGAACTATGGAATCCTAAATTTCATAATCACCTCCGGAATATCTTGTCCCTTGCATCAAGCAGCAGTTACCATTCAGCCTTCAAACTCGGTTGATTCTGGTTGGGTAACCATAAACATGTAAGAACGGAGAGTTTCCCGGCGTATGCTTGCAATGTAATCTTCGCAGGTGTACCGCCGGATAGTGTTTTGAAAGCACGATATTTCAACGCCTATCTCCGTCATCTTCATCAGGTGTGAAGACATCTGTACTGTATCTGACGGTCAGCCGACCAGTGCAGATGTCTCCACATCTGATTAAGACGACGGAGCTAGAAGTCGAAACATTGTGTTTTCAAAACACAATTCGGCGGTATACCAGTGCAGACTTCATTGCAAACCATAACCATGTTAGTAAACGTTTCCGTTACCCACTGGTACAAATGATTACTAAGTTTAACTGATTACTATATGCCTATTTATACCATTTTCATCCGATGCATGAGCCATCTATACATTTGCATTTTTGTAAGTCTTTACTTTCAGTCTCCCGCTAATGAAATACAATAATGATGCTAATGTTAACTGCTTGAATCTCCCCTTTTTTTAATTGGTCGATTATATTACCTTAATCTATTTAGATTTCTTAGTTACGACAGATTAGAGAAGTGAAGTAACATTAATAGAAATATTATCATTATTTTTTTGGGAGGTGGGAGGAAGACAACAGAATAGAAATAAAAGATAATATGTTTGTCTTAAGAATCCTCTTCAATATGGGAGAAATCTGTGAAAGTGTACCGCTGAATTACTTTAATTAAGAAAGATAAAGTGACACGGGCGAATTGTATGAAAGGATATGTTACTAATTTTCTGTTACCTCTCCGGCAGGTAAGGATGGATGTGTTGAGTATCCGTATAGTTTGTGTAGCGCATGCTTACCAGCCTTTAAATATAAATCTTTGCACTTACGTGTTCTTCTACAGTATCATACGATAATTTCACACGTATATAAACAAGAATCTTTGTGATAAATAAGATAAAAATATTATTAATTTTTCTTTGTTTTTAAATTTTTTACACACTGAATTAAATATGAACGAATTTCTCTAGAAATTCGGAGAGTCAATAACATTTGGTAACAAGATAAAGCTTTAAAATTGAATGCTTAAATAGTGAATGAATTTGGTTGATACCGTCGTGTACTAGATAGACTGTTTTACCCTCACCACGTGATGACTGCTTGTAGTAACGCTAACAGTAAGGTATAAAAGTTTCAATCTAGCGTTATCACACGGATTTTTACATGAGGTAGTGTGGTATGATTTGTATTAAAAAATTTACATATATGCTGTCGACCGGTATGTTCCGTTACGGGTGATACACGCGTCATGTGAAATGTAACTTTTACCTTGTTACATGTAACAAGGAAAGAATTATTCTGTTATATGTATATCTGAGTTTTAGAGTTCAAGTAAAAGTCAAAGATCTTCTATACGATATTTAAAAACATTTGTGGCACACATGGGGCTTAATGGTAGTGCTACTACTGTTGTCGAAAAACATTGAAAAAAGAAATATTTTGTGATCTCCTTCGGGATCACTGAGTAACCGAATGTACACCGTTAACTGTTTAAAGCTTATAAAAACTTAAATGTAATATTATTCAAATATTAAAAGTTTTTTGCTGTTTTAAGTAAACAACTTTTCAAAAATTTCCAATTTTAATCATATTTTTTTTACTGTTGAATTTTCGTGAAAAGGATAAAAGTAGGATAGTGTACCACTTAGCAATTATTGGTTTCAATAAAATGATAAAGCTGCCGATCATTTTGGCTGTGAAAAATTTTAATTCTGTTTTAAAATAAGAAGGTTTTAAACCGTATTTTTATTTTTAAAAGTAATTCGGTATCATACCCACACATGACTGATTGAAAATCGTTATCATCATAAATATACGTTTATAAAGATCGACTAAATTTATAGTGTGTTCCTTAGACGCAATTTAATAGCAAGGAACAAAACCAGCCTTCCAGTTGTGGCACGTAGATTTTTAAGAACCATTTAAATGAGGTAGTAATAAATCCGTCATTACATAAAGACGAAATGCATTAGTTATTCATATCCAGGTACCGCTTGCAGCAGATACTGCTGCTGAACGACTGAAACGCTCGCATTTCCATAATGAGATAGCCCAGTGCTGTTTAATGCAAAACAGGTGAGATTAGCTTACTGAGCAATCAATGATTGTGTAGCCTGCGATACCAGGGGTCAAGCATATCATCCCGGAACAGAGATAAGCGTCAAACTGCTGTTGGTGTTTATGTAAAATAAGTGGCAACAGAAACGCAGTGAATATTCTAGTGTAGATCTAGTTTTAATACAAGGGAAAGAGAAATACATCGATATTAGGAACTATACATACAACGTATTTTATGCATACTTGTCTCATTAAAATAAAAATTTATTTACTGACACTGACGTTTGACGTAATGTTTGTAGTAATAAAGGTTTTCACATCTTTATATGTATATTTCTTTTGTCCGTGTGCATGTCTTTGAACTTTTCCTAAACGGCTGGACTGATTTCTATAAAGTTTTATGCGTGTGATTAAGTTGATTCAAGAATGTTTTAGATTCACAATTTGATATGCAAAATCCCACTCTACTCCTCTTTTACCCCCTCCCCTCCTAATTTCCAATTATCGTTATAAAAACCCACAGTTTTTATCCGATTTAGATAAAACTTTACATACGTATACTTTAAAACAAGGAGTAAAATAATTTCTACAATTGGTTTACAAAAACTAACCCTTCTACCCCTTTCCACCCCCATAATTGTTGTCAGTGTTCTTTACACAAAGCCACAGACAACACAGGTTAAACGACAACCATGAAAGCTGGCACATATATATATATTCATGGAGAAGGTTTCTGACCAAACAAAAATCCAAAAACCATCCCCTTTCCCCTTTACACCCTTTGAATTTTATACAAATCCACAGTTTTTATCCGATTTCAATGGAACTTTTCATACTCATAATTTAAAATAAAGAGAAAAATACTGTCAACTTTTTGTTATCCAAACAAAACCCTTGTCTTCATTACACCCCTTAATTTTTGTCAATGTTCTTTACACAAAGCTACAATCAACACCTTTGACCGATCACCATGAAAGTTGGAAAATATATGATGTTCTTTTTCATGGAGAAGGTATCTGAACAGAAAATTTCAAAAACCTTACCCTCTTACCCTATATAACCCTTCATCTATATGCAAACCTACAGTTTTTATCCGATTTCAATGGAACATTTGCAAATATATGCTTTAAAACTGTCAACGTTAGTTTTACAAAACCCAATCGCTCTCCCTCTTTACATCCCTTACTTACTGTCAAGTCCTTTATACAAAGCTAAGGGTTCTATCCAATTTTGAAGGAATTTTGCACACGTATACTTTAAAACAAGCAGAAAAATACTGTCTACATTAGATTTACAAAAGCCCAACCACGTTCCCCCTTTACACCCACTTTTTTTGAATTCCAGTGTTCTTTAAAGAAACCCACAGTTTTAAATACCGTGAAAATAAATCCAACTTTTTTAAGTTATGCCATAATATATTCATAAAATAAGAATGTCCTAATGTTTTAACATGTACATCAAATTGTAGCTTGGACCCCAAGTTTAAACGTTGTGAAAACCCGTTAAAAATTCTTATTTTCTGCATGATGCTGGAACAAACGAATATATTGCAGGTACAGATTTATGTATGTGGTATGTATTAATGCGTGGATGGTGATGTTTTGCAACAACTTTAACATATGATATAGTTAGGTTAAAATGCACCCTAGACCAAAATGTAAACTGATAATCTGTATCACAGTATCAGATTCACTCCATTCTGGGAATTGTTCGGTTATATTAATGTTTAGTTTACTTCTGGAAATGGCTGGTGCCGAATTAATGAAACTTGTTACACATGATCTAAATCGGAAATATGAAAGTAGTGTACGAGTAAATCAATCCCCCCAGTCGTTCGCTAGTCACCGAAGCGATAACTTCCGGGTAGCTCGGAGCAGTGAACGTGAGCTTGTGTCTTCCTGTTTACAGCGAAGTTCAACACTCAGTGCTGGAATAAGTTTTATAAGTGTATCGAAAACTAGCTGTATCCACAAGCGCAGCCTGTGCAGCGAGAAGTCAACAACCACCCGAGGTCCTCCCCAGCTGCTGGCGAGGATGTTTGGCGGCCACTGCGGAGAAGGCGGAGGAGCTTCTTCGTCCCCGACGGCCGCAGAAGCATCAGCAGGTGTAGCAGCAGTTGGAGCAGCATTAGTTCAAGCTGTGAGTACTATAAGTGGAAGTGATGAAGCGGAGGTGAATATGGAATATAACTTG
>JARYHS010013630.1:332551267-332693855 GCA_031002005.1 Vandiemenella viatica
GGTTTTACGTTGTCAGCACACTTCCATAGTTCACTGCAGTAATTGAATTAATGTTACCAACTGTTATTCGTGCATTTTCGTAAATAAATGCTTGGATTTGCAAATTTGTATGTGGCGTTGTGTGACGCACTAACGCCACTTGAAATTTAGAAATTTATGCAGAGCCTTCTATTTCACTCATCGTGATAATAAGTAAACAAGCTACTGTAGAAACAATCTCGCAGCATTTAAGGCGATTATACATTCACATATACTCATATCACCTAAACACTATTGCCAATTTATTGAAGACCTATTACAAAAGTCTTGTATTATAGGCCCTCGTATTAACTGAAAGTTGTTTTTGTAGCGACCATTTCTCAATAAGCGGCAGTTACCCCGTGTCTGTAAAGATTATCGCTCTAGTGGAATGATGGTTTTTTTTACGATAAACAGAAGCGACTGCAAATTATTGGCTCTCCTCAGTAAGTGTCGGTGCGCCATGTCCCTCCATTGTACTGTCGAATTTATCTATTGATTTGTTGCGTCTGAGATGGATATTTACCATGTTTCTCGCAACTTGGAAGTAAAACAGTAGGAAGGTAGAACAACGAACTGATCAGAACATTTCTTTCTTTGAAAATTAGGCATATCATTCATGAGGAAATTGGGTTTACACATTGCGATGTATTTTTATGTTGTTCCTGGTCTTTGAGTTTATACAAGCTTCATGGAGCTACTACTCGATAATTTCTTAGATATTTATCGAAAGTTATTAACAATTAAAAGTTGTAAATTCCTTCAATCTGCCTTAATAATTTATAACAATCCATGTAAATTTATGGGCATTAGAAAATTGCGCACCAAGTTTTTAAGTAAGTCTATCAGACGAATAACTAACGTTCCGTTGAAACGAAGCGTCGGTATTCTATTGCTGTTTGACAATTATTTACTGTACGGCACTTCTAGTTACGATATTTGACATCTTTAACTTCCATATTATCTAGAATTTCGTAAGGAGAGATCTTATTTTTGAAAAGTCTGTTGCCAATAGTTAATTACCTTGATAAGCTTCAAACGCCTATGTACGTACAGTACATACGTACTTCTCGTATTGTATTTCACAAGCAACCGTGAATTTGATTGACACGACCACGAAATTTATAAACACACGAATGATTAATGTGCTCGTTAGCAGAATGACTTTAGAGCCCATACATGCAATATATTAAAAAAAGGGAACACCTGAACAATGATGTTGAATGTATATTTATTTATTTTCGATTTGGCCTATATATTCTTTCGACATCTTGTTGTATCTTAAAGAACGGAATAGAGTGCCCCTTCGTCTCAGCGAAGAGAGGCACGGTAAAAGTCGTCAGTACTGTAGAGAACGCGGCTGTATTTTGTGCAAGCTTGTATTCTTTGTAAGAGAGTGTTGGGAAAATGGAAAAAAATTCCACCATTCGTTTATACGACTATGAGTGGTGATTAATGGCCTAGGTCGAAGCTGCTGTACAACTCTAGCCCTCAATTACATTGCTGTCCATACTTATACGTAATCTTTCGTTTTTATTCTTAATTTATTTTTTAAACTATACTTTAATGTTTTTCCTTTTCATTTTCTTCTCCTTGTCCTTGCATTGTTAAATAATTTTGACAAATGTTTGCATCTGGCTGGAAGACTTATCATGCGGAGATTTATGATTACCGCAAGGAGAAGCTTTGTCCAACGTGGAACTCTGTTCTTATCTTACCTGAAAATTTTTAGCTTGTTGTAAATAATGGACGGCGAGAGCAAGGAGAAATTCTCCGTTTATACTACTGCACACGTCCAAATTGCACCGTCTGTAATTTTTAGTCTGCTCGAGCCATTAGCCTAATAATATTATGTTGCAAAAAGTCTCTTGCATCTCGTAATTTCTACCAAAATACATATTAAAATCCAACTTTCATTACCAGTTTCATGAAGTTACTAATCAAATTACGAAAAAATGTAGGCCTATTATTGGTTTCCTTTTACCAACTGATTTGCGACACACAATAATTTCTTCAAAAGCATAGCCTTTCGTTATAGTTTCAAAAATTCTAGGTTATTCATACACAGCCAACAAATCCTAATCAAGAAATTCTGTTACTTTTAAACAAGTTGTTGGAGTCCAATGGATGCTATTATCAGTACACTTCTGTGGATGTGGTTGGAATTTCATCTTATGTTTATTTCCACATTGTTGGTAAATAAGAATATAAGAATCTTTCTATTTGTTTGTAATAGATTTTTTTTTATTCTCAATACAACCAGGGAACAAAAACGAAGAATTTGCACTATAAACCTATTCTCCGTGCCTTACGTAGCAGTAATCGCAATAATGGAGCTTGTCGTAACACTTTCCCAAAGTCCCCGTGATACTTACACAACGTAAAAAAATCTTAAATTTGACATAACGCTTCCCTTAAAGAATTCTTTGGATTTAGTAGATTGTTACTCGATCCTTTTTTTAAGCGCATCATTATTTCTAGTTCGATTTCTGAAATCGAAATTGAAATGGGTGTCTACATGATCAAAAATGATACAGCTACAGTAGTTACTTTTGTGAATGCGGTTCATTGATTCTCATTTAATTTTGAAGCTACTTATTTCATTAGCCACATTTGTTACAAATTCACAAATGTTGCATTGTTGCGAACTACGTCTTGCTCGGTGTTTCTTGATTCACCTAGGCTCGCACTCATCCACTGGTGGTACAGTTCCTTCTTATTGTTTGTTTTAAACTCGACGCCGGTACACACGTCGTCGGTACCAGTACAGTAGTTCTTAGCTCGCAGGTAAATTTCGTCTTGAATAATTTTCTACAGTCAATTTGCGTCTCAATCTCTAAAGCCGGGACCACACGCTTGCCAAACCTCGTCGAACTGTTATAAATTGAAACGTGTGGATAGGGCGCTTGGCTTGGCTTGTGTAGGCTTGCAGGCACTTGTGGCTGATCCGACTGAGAGTCGGTTTTTTGGCTCAAATCAAAGGCGTTTGCGGCAAGTGCTTGCGAAACGGCTACACGTTTGTGCGGTCTTAGTATTGTTTGTGCCCTGACGGCGGACAAAACGTGCGTTTCTTTTTGTTGTGTAAAAGTGCTGTAAGAGAAATGAATAACCTGTCCAACGACGATATTTTAAAATTTCCCGAATGCTGCCAAGTAGAACTCTGCAAAGACCATAAAAAAGTAGCTCATGTTTGGAGTTTTAAATATAACTATGGCAGATTTTTTTTTTTTTTTTCTTTTTAACAGATAGCTTTCCTTACTGTCACATTTCGTAAAGATTTAAAGAAAAAACAAAATTCTTTTCGCTCTGGCTCAGGTATGAATTTATAGTACAGCTTCTCTGAAGTTGAATTTTCTTTAGAAGTCATAGGTGAAATTTCATTCAGCGAATATTCAGAATCAGCATATCTCATCAGGCAGAAGTTATCAAACTGACCAGATGGTTCAGAAATAAGCTCATTAAATTTTTCTTCCATAAATTCTCTGCAATCAAAAATTAATGAATAAATACATTATAATGCAGTTAAAACAATAATTATTATAGAATTATAATTATAAAACAATATACTTATACTAAATGAAATACATACAGGAAGCTAAATAATAATCATAGTTGCATGAATGAAATGTAAATTAAATGGTATGGTTTCTATGGATTTTTAACATCCACGATCTTCTTTGCCGTCTTTCTTGTTTTTATTTTTTTTAAAATAATAATAGGTTAGGCTAAAAGTTATGGCCGACACAACCTAGACGTCCGACATGCTTGCTTCTCCAAAACATACTAGCGCACGCGCAAGCTTGTGGATGACGATGTTTGGCTCCCTAAATTAACCAAGCGTTTGTAGAGGCTTGGTGTTTGTGACAAGTGCCAAGCGTGTGGTCCCGGGGTGAGGCCGTGGTCACAGTGGATGCTTACTCTGTCGACTTATAACTCTTGCGAAAATGTCGTGCGCGCTCGTCAGAGTAGTTGTTGTCACAGTGGAAAATGAGAATTAATTGTTCATTTAATTAAAAACGGAAGTTGGCTGGATGTTTTTATATAATTCTGTACTAAGACGGAAAAGAGTATTGGATTAATGATATTAATTTTATCAGGGAAACTCAAGGAAAATTTGCCTTACATTTCCTTGATTTAATCAAAAACTATCAAAAGTACTTCGGCTATTTCAGAATGCGACCAGAAACAAGCAACTATATTTTACACAGAATTAGTTAGAAAGTTGAGTAACAGAATAATTTCCGGAACTGCATTCCGGTGAAACTAGCAGTTACATTAAGGTAAATAAACAAATTTAATTTTGATCATTAAATTAAGTCGTCTATTAGAAAAACTTAAAAATAGATTGAATAGATAGTGCTAACGTATCTCTCTTCTATAGTTTACTGAACTCAGATAAAACTACCAGTTACCTTATTTACCGATTAGTGACTTACGCTTACACCACATAAATGAAGTGTTTCAACCTTACCATAAGATACATCACGGTTATGTTACTCTTTTGAGGTCTGATGCCTCAAAGGTTTTTTTCTGACAAACTAAAGAAATCAACCTCTCTGTATTCATTTTGGTCATACGTGTGCCCAGCAAGAACCAAACAGGCTTGCTTCCAGATTCTGGCCGTGCGTACACTCGCCTCAACTGACGGCTACCACGCTTCCACTGTGACCGCAGTGACCTGTTCCGCAGTGTTTGTTTCACTCCGACGAAATCGCACGAGTACGCACGTCAGACTACGCATCCACTGTGACCACAGCCTAAAGCTGATCGAACCTGCTGTGTATTTGTTAGTGGGGTTCATTTGAATGTGACTTTGCAACAATTATCTTTTTAGACCCAGGCATTTTCGCGAAGAACTTAGAGAAACATTTAAAAATTTGGCAACAATTTACTCAATTACATATAAAATTTCAGCTAAGAATCTGACTCATAAAGTTTGTTATTTATAATTTATATAACGACTGTCATTGAGGTGTACGACATTGACACTGAATACGCGTTATTAACGCTATCTGTTACATAAAGTAACCGGAAGTGCGAGAGAGGTGAGGGGTAGGTGTAACCTCCATACAATTAAAATTTATCCAATGGAAGACGAGCAAACTTCACTAATTAACTTGCTCGTAACTCTGCAGGTCTTATGACTACGTGTCCCTAAATATGTCGTCCTTTGATCCAAGTAAACAGAGTGTAGGTCACTTCTTTAAATATTATAATATTCAATCGTCATAAAATAGCTCAATCAACGGGTCGCTAATTCTACAAAAAATTACAACGCGCAGTTGTTAGCATAAACTGTCAACTGTTTTAATAAACAAAACAAAGCTCGCAGACACTCGATAAAACAAAATACAATTACAATATATCACTTTTCGAGTAACTAATACATTCATATACCGCTACCGCGGCACTCGCAGTCCGCATACCGCTCTCTCTCTCTGTCCGCCACTCCAGACCAAAGATTTCTATCTTATCTTTTAAAGATGTTTGGTAATCTGTGGATTTCTCGTGCTCCGTAATTACATTATATACATTATTACAATCAATATTTACATCATAATTAAGTACACTTAACTAAATAATATTTACAAATCAATTAATTTTGTAATTGGGGTGGTAGCATATGTTACAGAGGTTTTTGGATTAATGAAAATTACGCGAGCAGTTGTCCTTTATACAACGGTACCTCCTTTCAGTTAAGTGGTACTCAAACTATAACAGTTTCTTGGGAACACTATTTCTATACACAACTATGTTCAACGTTACTCTCCGCATTCCGAATATAAATACGTTAATCCAATCTACGTCAGTAAATGTCGTTATTGCGGTCGGAAGTTACTTGTGGTGACAAAGTGTCGTATATTAGCTCTGTAAGCATGATGGCGGCGTGTGTTTAGGCCGAGCACGGATCGTAGTGCTATTTGCGCCTGTCGCGCGTTGATGTGGATAATGTCACCACACGGGCGTCCATTGAACCGTGCTGCCCTATACACACCACGTGCCCTCGGACTCTCTTTAGAAAAATCTGTATACATCAGTGGAAACCGCTGTGCTGGTTACAACATGTGGCATACTGAGAGGCGCCAACTCAGTGAAAGTTATTGACTTCAGTTCCTACGCGTTAGCCTAAAACTCACTGGAGTTTGCACTGAACTATTCCAGCTTTTGTCGCGAAATGCAGCTGGGCAGTTGTAATTTTATTTGCTTTTGTTTTCACACTGTGGGTAACAAAACCTCATTTCCGGAAGGCTGTGTGCCTACCCAACCGTATGCTCTGATTACAGTTCACTATGGAGTTTTTACCAGTAAAAGTTTACATCTAAAAACTTTATTTTTTCGCGGCGGTGCTGAACGTTATAAATCCTTACAAACGATTTGAAAATAAATAAAAGCTATATGCCTGCCCACGAAATAGACGCAGTAATTTATACACACGATGTTAAGAACAAAATGGAGATTACAATGTTGGATTTCTCAATCACCACAGTGAGAGAATAGCTTTGGAAGCCTTAATATTGAAAATTCTCAACAAAAGTTCAAAATAATAGCAGAACTGAATTATCTTTTGGGTGTCTCTCACTATAATAATTGTAGCATACTGCTCAAAATAAATTATACCTCTCATCATGATGCCCAACTATTTTGTATCAAGTCCAGAAGCACTGTAACGAAGACATAAACACCTGAGTGTACAAAAGAAATATTAACGAAAACAATATAATACATCACATAGATTGCTTATATTGCGAAAACTGGTTAGAAGTTTATACTTTCAGGGTGTTCATACAAAATTCGATTTGTTTCTAAATATTTTTGACCTGTTTTTGAAGGATGATTTTTAAATGTGATCATGCAAATCGTTGAGTTGTAAGGGGTGGATTGCAAAGGGTATTATTTTCTAGGAAAATGAAAAGGGACATTTACAGAAAACTAAGAGAGTCAAATAACTATATATTTGAAGTTCACTTTATCTTTATTTTAAAATACTAAGAAATGTAATCAGTAAGGCCAAGAACATGTATGTATTAGAGAATTCCAGTTATAAGATGAAAACTATATAGTGTAATGAAATATCAGAGATAAAAATGTGAAAATCACTCAATAGGCATAAAAATAGAACAAAATGCATCTGTCCATAATGAAGTAGTGGAATTTTGTAAAATGTTTAGCAAAAGTTTTACTCCAGTTGTAGACAAATTAGGTGTACAAAAAAATATAACGGCTCGTGTTATCGTAATGATTTGGTAACAAGATTCTTAATGGCTACACATTTCGCCCCTATCGTAACCCACCTAAACCTACAGTTAACGTGTTCCGACGTACATCACATACAAATTAAGGTCTGCTAGAGATGAAGATCGGAATTAAGTGACTTTGAAAATCCCAGCCGAGACAGGTATTTTAACTGGGAACTTCTCGATCTCCACTGACAGTTACAGGTATATAAAAATAATCCACATATAGAGCCCGAAGGCTTCTCAAGACTGCTTTCCCAAATAGGTTTTTGGTGATGCAGATGTCACCAGTAACAGACTCAGGAATAAAAACGCTCATAAAACAATTAAAACCTAAAAATTCTTATAAATATGACAACATTTCAAGTAAATTACTGAAAAAATGTTCAGATTGTATAAATTATGTATTTTCCCACATCTACAATAAATCCTTAATGAAGGATGTACGTATTTCCAAATAGAATAAAACATGAAATTGCAAAACCATTATTTAAAAAGTAGAAGTGACCTGCGTAGATAACTACCACCCCATTTCTTTATTTCCGGAATTCTCAAAGATTTATGAAAACGTCACATATCGTAGAGTAACAAAACACTTTACTTGGATTTGAAAAAAGGTTCATCCACAGTTTGTCTATATATTTGTTTCTAAATACCACATCTGAGGAACGGAATAATTAAATGTGCTCTGTACGAATTTTTTTGACCTTGAAAAAGCATTTGACTGTGATAATTATGAATTCACTTTTAAAAAATGGATTACTATTGTATATATTGAACCTTAGGTAAATGGTTTAATTGATACATGAAAAGGCAAATGCAAAAATTTCTCCCTTTTTTATTCTAAAATCAGTAAAGACGCTTCATGAGACTTGGAGAAAATACAATGTAACATTCCACAAAGCTCAATCCTAGGACTACTGTTTTCATTATACATTAAGGATTTCCTGGAAACATAACAGCCAAGTCTCAGCGTGTTTTATTTACAGACGATACTAACCTAACTGTAAAAAAGACAAAAAGTAATCTGAAATTAAATGCAAGCGAAGTAAAATTTGGTTTAAGACAAAATAAATTAAATTAAATTAGATAAAACATATTACATTTGGTTTAAAAACAATTATGCGCAGCTTGATTATAATATAAATTAGTAAAATAACACAATCTTTGAAACCAAAAGTATAAAATTCTTGGTATTCAAGAAGATGAGAAACTCAGTTAGCAAGAATATATAACATTACCAATGAAGAAGTTAAGCCATGCCATCTTTGCAATAACAACACCAACTCTAACTGCAGATCTGGAACTAACGTTTTCATTCAGTCATGGTATCAGGCATAATTTTTGGGGGAACTCTTCACAGAGTAACACAATTTTCATAGCGTACAAAAGAGCAATTAGGGTTCTGAGTACGGTAAAAAAGATCAATATTCTTAAAATGACTTCTCAGTGTATAGAGTATTTAATGTGCTTTGTTATAGGACATTATAATTTGTTTACATTAAATTCGTAGGTATACGATTTCAATACAAGAAACAAAAACAAAGTGTACAAATAACAAATATCGTTTTCATTAGTTCAAGGATGAATTCATTATTGTGGGACATATCTGTTTGTTACAGTTCCTAAAAGTACAAAACAGTTTGCAAATAATAAAGAAGTATTTAAAGAAAACCTGAAGAACTGTCTTATTAATAGCTCCTTCTACTTCATATAAGAATTTGTACAAAGGAATTAATTGTATCTTATATACCTTTTGCAAAATTCAGTTGCAGAACTTAATGTATTTTTGTGCGTGTTTGTAATGTAACTACTTTTTCACCATGATTTTTATTAATCCTGAACGTATAAATATTAACTATAACATGTCTCACATCCCAGAGGTCTATCCTCTGACGGGATCTATGTAGCAAAAGTAATAAATCAATAATAAGACAGCAAATTAAGAAATGCTCCTTCTTTTGTTTCGAGGAACAGTTAGTTACCTTTATTACCAGAGGTTTTCAACTGAGTCATGCTTTTTCTTCGTGCTATTAATCATTGATAAAGCAGGTTTTGCTATTTGCTTGATGCTGTACGTTGTCGGAACTGTCTGGAAACAGTGCCCCGACTGATGTGGGCGGAGACTGATGGAAGGCGCTTTGTCTTCGTCAGGGCCGACAGCTCACCAGGAGCCTCAAGTCATTTCCTTCCTCCATGTGCAGCCACACACAAACAACCCTTATCGGCGAAAAAGCTTTTATCACTAAACGCATCAGGTCAACGAAAAAAATATGCTTCAGTGGTATCCGTTGGGCCATAAAGCTCGTCAACCTCAAGGTCATTAAGGTCGTGAGAGGATTGAGGGCAAGAACGGTGGAAAATTTGGCAGTGAAACTTTAGAGAAACCATTGCGGAATTCGCTTGGAGTGATTTAAGGAAACCATAGAAAAACGAAATGAGGGGCGGACTGTGTATCGATCCCGCGTCCATCAGAATGCCAATCCAGAGTGTTAACCGGCATCTGTCTGTATTACTATATTATCCGCGAAATTGTGGCCATATATCTATGATAAAATTCAAAGAAACCTAAATAAGTATTTCACCGGCTTACTGTCTAATGTAAAGAATCTGTTGACTGATATACAGAATGTTCTTCTGTACGCGTATTTAAACATATCATGAATATCAATCATATACAGTAGCAGAATAGACCAAATTGATGGGTTTTTAATGAAATGTGCTGTTTTTGTTGTGGGGAGAGAATGTAATATGGGAGTTTAAACCTGATCTCTCTGGTGATTATGAATTCTGCAATTTCACTTCCATATTGAAAGTGGTAGAAATTATGCTACGACTTGGCTTTAGTAATTAACTTGGTGTCGAGTGGCGGGTACGACCGCTGTACTTTCGCGACTCCTCCAACGAAACGAACTAATTCAGTTGTAGCAAGAGATTGAACTGTTTACAAGATATATTTTATACAGACCATTCGCAAAATTACGAGGTGTTGTTTGTTTGAAACTCACTGGAGGCCATATCAAAGAATAAATTGGTTTTAAAGCTGGGTTAAGATTTTTACTAAACATATAAGAATCTCCGACTTCCATAACAAACGTTGGAAATTCTGCTTCTAGATATAGGCAACAGAAATAAATGTATCTTCCATTCAATAATGAATCTCTTAATTTTGGAAGCTATTCTTGGCTACTTCCCACATTTACTGTTCTTCTTTTAAGAGCAAATAAAAAAAAAAGACCCTCGGTCTTTGAGACCATTTAGACAGCTGCAATTGCTTAATTTGTTCTTATTAATATATCAGTTTTGCTCATGTAATGGTGAGACACTACTGCAAGAAAGTCACAAGACAAACACAAGACATAATTAAAAACACCCAAGCCAGTGGTTGGATTCGAACCAGTGATCGTGTGGTGATAAAGCCTATATGCTGGCCAGTACACTACCGAAGGCGATCGAAGTTACTTTTCTTATTCTGTTGCGGAAGAACAGTGAATTTCAAAATTTGTTTATAAAAAGGTTCTTACAATCTGTACATTATATCATTCCGAACAAAACAACATTGGTGGTTGCAGAGAATTAATTATGTTGGGTTTCTTTGAACCATTAGGTTAGTATTGGGAATAAATGATTAACAAAAGTGGAAATGTAGATGAGGAGTTTGGTCACACAGTTTACTCCATTTTGATTTTTGTTCTGGGGAAGTATCCAATGTCTATATAAAGTATGAATGCATTAAACGCAACTCGTTACCCTCCAGGCTATGTCTATTAAGCCTCCAGGAACACCCCAGTTTACAGAGTAGAGGTACTTACTACTGTAATATTCATTTACTTCATTCCTCGTTATTCTTCATACCGTTTCCCCGCTATTTGCAGTGTCTGCTTTTATTACACAGTCGCTACATCTCTGGCTACCTGCATAACCTGTCGTTGAAAGCTCTATGCGGGAACTCAAGTGTTGAGTTATTTGTGCTCTGCATAACTGTAGAGTCTGTTCAGAAATGTGTGGCTACTCAGGAGGGAACTGTAAACCGTCCAGGTGTTCGTCTGGTAATTACGAAAAATCGCCTAAAAACTGTAATCAGGCGGTCTGTATGTCAGGCCCCAGGATTTAAATAGGACCGAGTGTGTTACGGTGATGTTGTAACGCACAAGGCAGAACAGGCTGGTACTCATCTAATTCACCTATATAGTCAAGAAATTCACACCAAAAATCCTATTTAGAAAAATATTTACCAAGGGAAAAAATAGATTTATGTGAAATTAGTTCCTTAAATGAGACTAAGAATGCTAAGTTTCATATACATTAATTTTTCGAAAAGAGAACATTATTCATGTAGAAATATTCGTTATAGAATCGTAAAAAGTAGACCTATCCCTCATTTCAAGTCACTCTGCTAGTCACTTTTATTAAGGTATTATATTATTGCTATACTTCGTACAAATCTGACACATATCATAAATTATAGCAAAGTGATATATTATAAAAATAGTCCACATGAAAGATCTTGAAAGTGTGTGCATAAATTCGAAGGTTTAATTAACGATGGATTCAGCTAATTTCCTACGGCATTCAAATCCGAATCACGTACATTGTCAGCCCAGCGCCACGCTGGTATGCGGACGAGGGGCGGCGGAGAAAAGCCGCGTGGTGCTCCGACTGGCCACTGGACCAATATTGATCGGCTCGCCCACTGCTTCCACCGGTTCCGCCAATATTGGTCGACACTGCCGACGCTACCAGCCCAACAGCGTTATCGTAAAATGACCTACACGTTTATCAGGTAGCTGAAAGTCAAGTACTCTATCGTACGGTATCGACTTTTGCACGAAATAGATATCACTCCTTATCACTATTATGTGATTCATTTGGCTGGGTAACACATTATTATTTAAAATATTTGAGTGTCTTTTATGAATGTAAGGATAATTTTTCTTAATTTCCACAATAACTTGGAATTTGAAGTATCTCGTTGTTACTTTCTATATGCATTAGGCTGGACAGCTCCGGGAAAATTGGAATGCCAATTTATTTTTTGTGGGTAAACTAAAAATGAACAAAAGCCAATTAGTGTTGGTGATATCATAGTGTTAAGTAACGCAGAAACGAGTTAATGGGTCAACTTTGAACAACTTACCTCCTGTTGTTAATGTATATAACAAACACTTCAAATTTCAGTCCATTTTCTGAGACATTACTTTATCACGAACTGCTAGAAAAGGTCACTTACATATCCTACAGAATAAATGAAAGTTGCAGTGGCATTTAGTTGCAACCACTTTAAATGCCTTTTATAACGCAAGGTGCAGTATAATAATTTCACTGGTACTTAGGGATGGGCATTTAAAGAGATATATCGATAAATATCGAAACAATATTTACAAACATTACCGATATATATCGGGAAAAAATATGGATATATCGATATTTCGATATTTTTGGATAAAGGGAGTAATTATCTAAAAATATCATAAAATACATCAAAATATTTAAGAAAATTCTGAAAATTAAAGACACAGGTAGAAATTATACAAACTTTGATTAATTTATTATTTTTTTCAATCAATCAATCCAGTATGCGTCTGATATGAACATCAAAAGGACACTCTGTTTTATGTGCTCCCCCGTCTATCTACTCCTGTTGTTGGGTACAGCTAAGTTGACTGCAGAAGCCACTCTTTCGGACGACACAGAAGAAGTTTGACATATAAAGTATTTCAGTGCGATTTCCGAAAGCACTGGTTTGGAGCGCTGGCAATTCACCCAAAACTTTACTGGGTCTGATATTCTGTCTATTAATGGTTGGTCCAGATACTCATTAAGTTCATTAGGAACTGAGCCAGATCTTGGAACCTCTTGCATAACAGTAGTGCTAAGGGATAATGGCTTTTCATGTGTGGACCAAATTGAGGCGATATCTTGTGTTGCTGCTGTAGACCTTACTTCTGGAGAACGTTGTCCTCGTCGTCTAAGTTCCAAACGAATATCATTACTTATTATAGATATCACATTTGACACACCGATTGGAGAAGTAAAGTGTATACGTTTGAAATGAGGGTCCAAAATTGTAGCTGCCGCAAGGAATTTCTTTCTTTCTAAAGGACTTAATTTCTCTTGAATTCTTTGGAGTAAAGCCTCTTTTACCGTGAATCCTAAAGTGGTCGAAGGAGTAACTTGTTCCTTTACTTCTCGAATCAAATTTGTAACAGGAATGGCTAAGCTAGCAGTCACATAATTTGTACCACTAACCTCTTCAGTGGCTTCTTTGAAAGGACCAAGAAGGAAATTAAGGTCACGTATTACATTAAGCTGTGAAGTTGTAACCATATCAGGTGTGTTTATATTTGACTGACTTTTTGTAGCTAAGATTTTAGCTACAATTGCAAAGAGTCTAACAAATTGTTCTAACTTATTAAAGCAGGAGCTCTATCTGGTGCTAACAGCTTGTGTCAAAGTTGCTAAAATTTAACAGCTTTTTTTAACCTCTCAATCACTGATGAAGCTGTTATATTTCGACGAATTCGCTTTTTAAGACATTTTCAGAAGATTGAATATGTACGTGTATTTATCCTATATACATGTATCGATTAAATTGGATATTGAATTACGTTCGTAGAAAAAAAAATCGAATTGGTGCTTAAAATCGATACACCAAATACAATATCGATATATCGAAAATAAAAATATCGGCGATAAATATCGATTATATTTAAAAAATATCGATATATCGATACATAGATATATTTTGTTCATCCCTAATGGTACTAAACATTAATTCCAAAAAATAATAATAATCGTAAGATGCAGTACGCATTTGTAAACAGGGTAATTAGATGATTCTTTTCATTTTCGAAATAAACAAAAAAAGTATACCGAGTGTTACAGAAAAATGTATACACACTTCAGGAGAAGAAAAAACATATGGAAACGTTTTCATACAAAATGTTTATTAGCCTGAAAGTAAGATTATAAGTCTGTTTAAAGTTTCCAATACACTTTCTGGGGTAAATGTTTATGTTAAATGTTCAAAGTGATGGCCTACTGCATCAATGCATTTCTGAACACGGGTTGCGACTGATTCGGTAACTACCGCTAAAGTTTCCAGTGGGATATCTGCGCACACTGTTCTAATCTCATCCCAAAGTTCGTTCAGGTTATCTGGTTTTCTTCTGTACACCTGGTCTTTCACTGATCCCCATAAGTAAAAGTCCAACGGTGTTAGATCTGGAGAACGCGCAGGAAACTCGATTGGACCCCTGCGTCCTATCCAATTCTCTGGAAAATGTAGATCAAGGTATGCTCTTCCATCCCTATGATAGTGCGCAGGGGAGCCATCTTGTTGATAATAAATCCTCTCATTACCGTACAGTTCATGAATGGCAGGTAAAATTGAATCGTTAAGCATTCTCAGATAAAGTTCACCGGTTAAAGTACCTTCATAACGGAAAGGACCAATGAGTCCCCTACGAGTCAATCCGCACCACACATTTACACCAGGCAAATTCACAGCCGTTTCCACTGTGATATGGGGATTATTGTCAGCCCAGTACACACAATTGTGTCTGTTGACAGTTCCATTGAGCTTGAAATGTGCTTCATCTGACCAAACCACATTCCCCACAAATCCCGGAACATTGTTAACCATGTCCCGAAACCATTCACAAAATTGTAACCTACGATCTGAGTCGTCGTCGTTTAACTGTTGCACCAGTCTGGGAATGCACACTTTAAACTTGCCTTTCTTCAGAATGCGTAGCACGCTGACATGACTTACACCACTCTCACGCGCACATTGCCTTGTAGATTTTTGTGGCGACTGCTGAAAGCGTTCCAGCACCGCAGCCGAGGACTCGTCACTCGTAGCTGTGCGAGGTCGCCCTGATCGGCCTTTGTGTACATCACACACTGTTCCATGCAGCTCGAATTTGTCACGTATACGGGTAATTGTTAACCGTGTAGGTGGATCTGTACCAAACTCACGTCTCCACTGTCTCTGGACAGCAGCCACATTCTCAAATTTCCAGTACCACTTCAACAATTGCTTACGCTCTTCAAAGTTCAACCTACTTCCGCCATGTTGATATCAGTTAAGCACCGCTGCCCGCGTCACGGCCCTATCTTGCTGCCACCTATTGAGCAAACATCACACTACGTTTGTATCAAATTTCATCCTCTCAAGCGTGAAAACGAACTCTCTATGACCTTTAAAAGTGTGTATACATTTTTTTGTAACACTCTGTATATTGATGTTCCCTGAAACATTCAGACTGTTCCTGGAGTAATGTATGTGCCTTATCAATTGCGAGTTACAACCACGCGGTGACGGTTCCGTACACAAATTGTGTATTAAACTGATTTCACAAATGGAATATAAAAAAAATCAATGACTAGTTATTTTTAAATAGGGTTCATTAGTCTTGTTTTGGGAAATTGGTTTGCAAATGGTACTAATAAAACACAAAAATAATTTCAGTTAAAAAAATATACTGGATCCCAGAAAATTTTTGAACGTTTTTTTATAATTGTTATCCGCTTCAGGAAATATTTCAGTATTTTTTGGTCTAAATACTATTTGTTGAAGTGGAAAATTAGTTTTATTTTTCCATAAATCATTTATTCCAGAAAATCGTTACAGTTTCCCTGTGAACTTCTTAAGGCTAAATTTCATTATAAGTTTTGAAACAATTTTCCAATCAATAGTTTCGGAAATAAAGGGAGAAATTAGATCTTTTTAGGGATTTTCGAAAAATCTTGTATAAATAATGGAATAAAAATAACAATTTTGACGTTTTGAGAGTAGATGGATTGTCATCATTCATTTTATACAAAAAAAGATTATCTCAATATATTTTTACCTTCAGTTATGTTAACCTCCGAAAATGATGGTTCCTTCAAAAGATAATGGACAAGTTTCTTCCCGTTCCTTGCCTCCAATGCCGCCTCTAATGACCTCAACGTTGGCTAGGCGTAATGTTATAAGCGAAAAATAACATTTGTCAAGGACGCTCGAGTAGCAGTAAAAAGATAGAGACAGATTTCAGAGAATTTTATTTAGTTATCTATAAACGATATGAGCAAATAAGAGCTATCGCCTTTATTGGAATCTTTCCGACTCCTTAAAGTACTTAATTTTTAAGTTTTACTAGAGCATAAGTGAATTTATAAATTCCATTTACTGAAAAAACTATAATATCGTCTAAAAGGTTGCCGGGCTAGTGGAGAAGCTCTTGTCGGTAGCAAATTGGTGAAGGCATAGCATGCTCTTCAAAAGCATATAACAGCAGCTAGCTGGAATAGTTAACAAGCTCGCTGTAAGAACAAAATATAAAAATATGAAAAGAGAGACTCCCTTCAATTACAGCGAACAACCCTTGATTTTAATTCCGTCCGTTATATGAGGTGCGTAATAGCATTTGCCCGATGTTTCTCTTGTGTGGTTGTAGATGCGTGTAGTAATATGTTTGTCTTTTTTTATGGTAATAAACATCATAGTGGAGAATTATAGAGCTTCCTTCCTTTTAGTTATTTTGTTAGATTCAGTTTTCATGCAGCTATCTGAAAGTTTAGATTTTTGTTTTGTTTCTTGGTTAACGTAATATAATTAATGAAAATGGATTAATTAGTATTATAAAAAAATTTCTTTGCGTCTAGAAAAGTCTGTGAATTTGATTGATAGTAAATAATTAGCACTCACTACAAACGATGCATGAATTAATTTCAGATAAGAATGAAGTAATTATATCGGGAAATAAATTTACACAAATTTTATCATGATTTAATTTTTTACCTCTAACAAAAAATCATTTCGCGATGCTAAAGAATTGGAAAATCTTGGGCGTAGTAACGTGGATTGAAAATTAAAGAAATAAGAATGATAGCAATATAATGGAAAGCGGTATTCTTCAAGGCTGATAAGCAATAAGTTAATGTGTAGGTGGGTAGTAATATTAATGAGAAATGAATTCTTCACAGGAGTTCAGCCGGATAGCGTCGTAAAAAGACAACGTTTCGACAACCGACTCGGTTGTCTTCATCAGGTCTACTACTTCAGATATTGATACCTGAAATCACACAGTCTAGTTTGTAATTTCAGGTAACAATACCTGAAGTAATAGACCTGATGAAGACAACCAAGCCGGTTGTCGAAACGTTGTCTTTTTACGACGCTATCCGGCTGAACTCCTGTGAAAAATTCATTTCATCAATACACCAGGGAAGTCTCCACTGAAATATTAATAAGTTTTGGTTCATTTAGATATGTTTTGCCACTGAGTCAGGACATAGATTAAGTTATAGCCAGTGGGTAAGTAAAGTAATACGTTTCTGCCTGCAGTAACGATATCTGGGAGAAATATTATGTTCCTTTTACATAACATGATTCTATCAGTGGTTTGTAATCAAGTATCTTTGTAACTTTTACCGTAAATTAATTATCACAATTTCGTGTAGTTGAAAGCTATAACTTGCTAATGTTTTTGCGTATGTTAACGCTAATCTTTTATACAGTGATTTGATTAACGTTTTACATGTGTTATGACGTAAAATATTCCAGAAACCTTTAGAACTAAATATACAATAACAATATTAATAGAATTCAAAGAGTGGAGTCTTTATCTTTGATGTTGTGTGATCTTTGGTGGATTTTTAGGTTAAGAAAACGTTTTTACTTTAGATGCAGTGTGATACATGGCATCTATCTGTTCTGGTTACAAACAAATTATCATTTCTTGCTGTCTCCCCTTTCATGTAGACCCATGAGATATACTGCAGATCTCAAGCAGGGCTATAAGTCATCTGACTGTGAATTTCGCATCCACATCGGTTCGGTAGTTTTCGCATGATACGGTAACGAAGGGGAAGACAGACATAGCCCGCTAACAAATTTATACAAATGGAGATACGGTCTGTTCCCGACATGAGAAAAAGTATTCGAATATTTTAGCATGGAATTTTATTCCGCATTAATCACTGATCACATGTGTGTAATACGTTTGTTTCCACATTTGTCACCTAAATGGATTTGTTTGCAAATATTTAACATAAATGTGGTGAAAATGCAATGAAACTTGGACATTGAAACGTAAGAAATTTGTCCTTGCATTCTGGAAGATAACCGTCTGACCATCCAGACTTTGGTTTTGATGGTTTACCGAAATAATTCCAGGTGAATGCGAGGATGGTACCTTCTCGTACCTTGCCTCCAATGACATCGAATTCTGAGGAGGCGTAATGGTATAAGGAGAAAAAAATTAAAAAAACATAAGTAATGACTATGTTATCATGAAGCTATCAGCACCAATTTTTTCTTTAAGTTCAACTACCAAGCAAATAAAAGACAATCCCCCAAAATGAACCAAACGAATTGAACGCTCTCCCTAATCGAATTAACTATTTTGTATTTGACAGAGGAAATATCGAGGAATAATACTACTAGCTTCAAGAAAAAACCAGGAATCGCGTTTTAAATACTTCCCCCTGGGAAAACCAGTGCTAAAATGTTTTTGGTTAAGAGACACTAAGTTTTTTAGACTTAAATCCGCAACTATGGTAGTAGTAAGAATCTTGTGTTATTTCTTGCTAAGTACGCAAGATGAAATTAAAGTGATTACGGTATAACAGAAAATAATATCGGTTGGAAGAGGGTGTTCTAGCATGAAGTTTTATCTACACGTGATAATAACACTAGAAAGCCAAGGATTCGTGCTGGCACTTAAATGTGCTGGATGCTATACAGGGAATCCACGCAACACATTCTGTGTCGGCCACAAAGACCATTATTACCTACGCTACGAACGGCCTTTGTGCCACAACAGATTTGTGTGTGTTTCGCGATTGCTTTTCGGATTGGACGAAACGCTTGAACAATCAGAGATTTGATGCACCTCAAACGATCGTCGAGAGATGCATGTCTGCCAGAAAACTCCGTAGCTCTCAGGTTACAGAGATAGAAGAAATTTTATTTCTTAAAGCTGCAGTTTTAGTAGTTGAAATTTAACATTACATAGCAACAGAATATCTCGTTAAAGCATTAGATTGTAGTCATAAGTTAAAAATCATTTCTGAAATCTTATTTACCATTATAATTAATAGGATTTATTCCTCTGACTCGATGAGTGTGGACTGAGGGAAACTGAGTTACTGAACAGTGTAGCAAAAAAGTAAATCAAACTTACTTTGTCTCATTTGAATTCTGTCTGTTTTTAACGAGTCACTTAAATAATAATAATAATAATAATGTAGAAGCAGAATAGACTGTACGTCGTATCGTTCTCAGGAAGGTTAAACGAAGGTAGGTATTAACACAAATTTTAAAACAGTTTTGATATGTTTGTTTAAACATTATATATCTATATTCTTTTCTTATTTGTGGATTTTTAGATCTGCCTATTTCTAGAATATAATATTGTTTGTGTAAATTGTAAGGCAAAAACTTTCTAAACGCTAATTACACAGCAACATTTTTTTTTTTTTCATCTACGACAAGGTCACTAGAGCCGGAAAGGGGTGGGAGATAGGGAAGAGGAAGGAATTCGACCTAACTTCCTCCAGAATAGCAGGACTGCGCCTAATCGCTCATGTTTCATGCTCGGTGCAAAAATTATATCTTTTGTTAATACAGAATTTACTCATTACGTTTTAAACACAACAGCGTCTGGATTCAAGAAAATAGTATCAGCACAAATATTATTTTTCACTTTGATGTTGTCTAATTAATACTATGCAAAATTAAACAAAAATTGAAACAAAGCAATTCACATAAAGTATTTTTTAAATAACATTCTCTCACAAGAAAGATTTTTTTAACAAATATTCATCCTACTACAACATACAATACATCCCGTGGATTTTGTAAAGGATCATTGAAAACGGTGTCTGTGACTTAAATTGTGCACGTCGTGAACATTAATTAATTAATATATATATATACAGTATATTAGCATCAGATTGTACTTGTTATGTTAACCCCGGGAGTTTTGATGTTATTTGTAATGACGTTGATGTGAACAACAGTTTACTATTGAAGGGGCGGTCCAATGGTCCAATTTTATGATTTTTAAGGAACTCTGATTTGGCCCCCCCCCTAATTTTTTTTTCTAAGCTGAGAAGATCAATGACGTACGCAATTTGCGGATAAACATAATGTTGAGACGCATGCTATGTTCGAGCTTATCTGGCTGCTCGAACATGTGCAGAGCTAAGAGCTCATTTCGAAATGTACTGAATAATGTAAAAATACGTGTTATTTTTTTTTTGATTGGATAAAAAATTAACATGATTTGTATAATTTATTATTTGACACTGAAATTACTGACATCTTTTTCAACTACGTCACAGGCCTATATTATGAAAACTAAAATTGTCACTGTTTACTTGAGTAATTACAATTTATAGATATCGTAAGTGCAAGAGTTTAAACAATGTCTGAATAGCGAAGATTTTTTTTTAACATTGTTAACTAGATTTAAACCATTGGAAAAAAAAACCCAGCGGAGGTGCACATATCAAGTTACAGTCCAGGAGTAGTAATATTTGATTTTACTTGAAGATGTATAAGGATCATATACATAGTTTATACTGCAATGTGAAAGCTGAATAAAATAATTGAAAGGTGAAGTAATGGGAAAAGCATAAATATAGATAAGATACGATTGCGACAATCATTAAGACTGAATTCGTTGAAATGAAGTACAATGACTAAGTAAAAAAATGGAAACATGAGACAGGAGACACGATTTCAGTGTTTTCCCCTTTTGCTGTCAGTGAGCATAAGAGAAGAGAGAAGGAAACTACAATGCGGGATAAACTGAATGGAGTGAAGTTTAGTTATTTTTATATGATGTCCAGCTAGTATGAGGAGTAAAACTGTACTTGCTGATATTGGAAATTTTACCTTTAAGCTAGACACTATAAAATAGAAGAAATGGAGTCTTCGTGAGGAAAAAAACTTTCATTTAATAAGTTTATGACGACAATATCTAGTCAGAAGCAAGAAAGGAAATAGTTGTCACGAGTTTCGCTTTGTTGCAACGAAGTTACAGTAATAACCAGAAGAAGAAACGATTCTATGAGTTAAACACAGCTAGCTAGCTAGCGCTGTGGAAACGGAATTAGAGGCAGAGTTTAACGTTCCTGTGAAGTGGTTTCCTTGAATCCTCCTCTTTTACACAAAGAACGCTGCTTTTGACGTATCTGCGCAGAAAAGAGTCGGCTAAATTCTGCCGGAAGAGCAGCGGAATCAATAGTCTTTAATTAAATCTGCCAGTCAGTGGGTGAGCCAGCAGGGCGGCAATAATTTGTCTTGAAACGTGTAATCAAGGCCGTCTGCTCTTGTTCCTCAGACTTGCCTGGACGCAAGTCTTCAATCAACCCTGCAGCTTGGCAGATGCACAATTACGTAACGTCACACGTATTAGAACTGTGTGCTTTAACTTATTGGTCATAGCGGCTATGAACAAAGTTTATTATGTATATCAAAAAGCCATTTTCTAGCATCAGATTATGTGAAGAAATCTTTTGTGGGAGGGTATTATCTTGGTTAATAATAATAAATAAAATTATACTGTTGTTTTCTGTCATTTTCTCGTCTATTTTAGAGCAGTCCTCAATCTCCTCCCATCTCTTTATCTTCATACGCCTCAGTTACAAACAGTGTCTTCGTTTACAGTATTTTGCTATTCAGTTCCTTTTCTCAACTGCTCTACAAACACATTAAAAAACTACGAGGGTGTTTCAAATGAAAACCTTAAAAGTTAAATAAAATTTCGACAAGTATCGTGATGGAGTTGGTAGGTGGCAGCAGTGTTCCTTGAAGTTCACAAAGTGACCGACAGGCGGCACAGTGATGTTACAACGCTAGAGAAGGTGATGAAATACATAACAAGATGGCCGCCCCGCTGTCAACATGCACCGCGATTGAGCAGCGTTCAGTGATACGTTTCTTGAGTAGTGAAGGGGTCAAACCAATTGAAATTCATCGCAGAATAATAGCACAGTATGGTGATTCGTGTTTGTCGTTGCAGCAAGTGTACGAGTGGTGTAGGAAGTTTAAAAGCGGTGTAACGTCTGTGGAGGATGCCCCAAGACCAGGGCAGGCGAACCGCGTAGTGACGGACGAAAACATTGCGTTAGTGGAGGAGCTTGTAAAGGATAATAGACGCATAACTCTGAACGAAATAGCCACAATTTTGAAGATAAGTATTGGTTCAGCGCATAATATTGTTCACAACGTACTGCACTTCAATAAGGTGTCTGCAAGATGGGTGCCACGTCAGTTGACTGCCGAATTGAAAGCCCGTCGCATTGATGCCTGTGAAGAACTTTTGCGTCGTTTCCACGCCGAAGGTGATGCCTTTCTGAGCAAAATTGTCACAGGTGATGAGACTTGGGTTCACTACCACCAACCAGAAACGAAAAGGTCAAGCAAGGAATGGCGCCACACCTCATCGCCGAAACCAAAAAAATTCCGCACTCAACCGTCTGCAGGAAAAGTCATGCTCACTGTCTTCTGGGATGCAAATGGAATAATTTTGGAGCATTACATGGATAAGGGGGTTACGGTAACCAGCAATTCCTATTCAAACATGCTGAAACATCACCTCCGCCCTGCAATCAGGAGTAAACGACGAGGACTTCTGACTTCAGGAGTTTTGCTGCAGCATGACAACGCCCGACCACATACAGCCCGTAGGACAGTTGAGACTATTGAGGAAATTAAATTTGAATGTCTGGTACATCCTCCTTATTCACCAGACCTCGCCCCTAGTGACTTTCACCTGTTTGGTGCACTCAAAGAAGGAATAGGGGGCAGGCATTTCAGAAGTGACGAAGAGGTGAAAGCCGCGGTGCATGACTGGCTACACACACGACCAAAAGAATTCTTCCGTCGTGGTATCTATGCACTCCCGAAGCGATGGAATACATGCATTCAACGTCAAGGAGACTACGTCGAAAAATGACATGTAAGTTTTTTGTTCATTGTCACAAATAAAAAAAATATAGCACTTTTAAGGTTTTCATTTGAAACACCCTCGTATATCGCGTAAAGTATGAACTACGGTTCTATCTATTCTTTTCGCAAGACTATCATTCTATAACGCGTTCATTATACACTTTTTCTTTCCGAGTCCTCGATTAGCGTTTGTCACGAGGATAGTTTCATTCGGAGATAGGTTCGATTTGTTACTGATCACAATAACAAGGTTTACTTACATCGCCTGCTCCTTGGGATCTTATTTTCTAAATTTTCATTTTTTTCCCCTCTATCTGGTCACCTAAAGTCTATGTGCCACCGGGCCCCAGTTGTATTCAGGTGAATTATGAGAGAGGGGAAAGAAGTCATGCCTGGATTCAAATAGGGTTTGTTATATCTGGTGTACTTAAAGTGGAAAATCCGTATTGCCATCTGTCTGCTTAATGTGTAACTTTATATGTATTTTATGAGGCGGAGACTGGGGAGAGTCCTAGCATTCGCCTAGATGAGAGAGGGAAACTGCCTAAAACCCGCAATCTGTGCGGCCTGTACGCACGAACCAGGACTCCCGTTGTAGGTCTACCTCTCCGATCCAATATGCGGCGCCTTAACGCTCTCAGCCACACTGGCGGTAGTATCTTCCACAGTATTATTTTCACTTTTTCTGTAATTCGTAAAAGCTTTCGAGTTTTATTTTATTTTTCATACAAACTTTTGTGTTAATGTTTCGACCATGTCTTTCAATGAATCGTTTGCACAATCGATTTTGTCTGAAAACATACCATCATAAACATATTGTATCACACTCATTCTTTATACTTGAACCCTTTTGTCACTCTCGTACCTTCTCTTCCTTCAGTGCATCATTTATAAACACGTCGAATGTCAATTGCACATTACGTCTTTATTTAACTGATACTTATGTCTCGGGATTCTACATTTATAATATTACAGTCTCTTACATGTTACAAATTATTCTACTATTTCGGCATTTGAATCATAATTTCATTGAAATTTTGAATACCTATCCCCGTAGTAACTATAATGATGATTTTATAAGTCCACAAACATCATAAGTTTATTCTTGTTCCTCTTGGTCCGTACTGCAAATATTAGACCTAACCATATGACGAAATTTTTTTCTGATCTGTCACGGATTTTCTTACAACTTATTGTTATTTAATATCTATTTCTGATTCTGTTCTTCTGAGAATTAAATTAGTTTATACTTTTGAACCATATGTTTAGAACTTATTGAGTATATTTTTTCCCTATTATTAACTCGTGGTTATATAGTAAACTTGAAGATAATACTTGCATGAATATCCGTTGATGTCTCACCGGTTTCATATTTTTTATGTTAATACGAATAATATTTTAATTAAGTTTCCTTCAGCAGATTTTAGCTTTACTCGATGGCTCAAATCTTCTACCAAATTTTCTTGTTAGTTAAACATTTTGAAGAACGATCAAATTGTGTCTTTGTAACTATCTCTATTACACCATCAGTACCAACGTTTTCCTCTTTCTACAAAACAATAGCACCAAATTTTTTACTGTTGTACAGTTCCCCTACACGTTTCTTTCGTTGACAATTCTTTCTTCTAAGTTCGCGTTCTCGCCTCGCATTCCGGTGGACGGCGGTTCGAATCCCCCTCCGGACATCCAGATTTGGGTTTTCCATGGTTTCCCCAAATCACTCCAGGCAAATGCCGCGATGCTTCCTTCAAAAGGCCATGGCCGAATTCCTTCCCCTTCCTTGCCCCCCATCCTTGCCCCCCATCCTTTCCCGTCTCTAAAGACCTCGATGTTAAAAAGAGACGTAAAGCAATTACAAAAAAAAAAAAAAAAAAATCTAAGTTTGGTATATGTATTTCACGTAAAATTATATTTATTACATCAGGGTATAGATAAGAATTAGAAGGTGGATACCAAATTTTTCTCATGAATTCTATAGGTATAACGCGTTGCTTTAAAATGGTTTTCCAGTCCTGAACGTTTTTCTTCTTGTAACTCGAGAATCCTACGCGATAAGGTGAACTTGTAGCTTAATGCAAAATAATTAGGGATGCACAACCTCTAAAGAAGATCACAGGTGACGTTGAACAATCGGCATTCACACCAGAGACGTTAGGTTACCAAGATGATAGTTTAACCAGAGCTACAATATGGTTGGATGAAATTATTGAATATTTATAATCGGAGAGTTGAACCGTTATCTGGAAAATCTTTTTACTCATGTTCTTCTTTAATAAACTGCTTCTTTGGATGCTTTCATTTCATAACTAATTATTCTGTACTAATTAATGAAGTTTCTCAGCACCTTCGGCCACTACGCTCATAAATCTTTGTTAGAGGTTTAGTCCTTTGTCCTCGATGCAGAAGTTATGGGTAATTACGAAAAGTTATACATCAAAACAATCTTTGAAGAAACTCGCGTACTTTTTAGCTGAACGTAACGTATCACAGATAGGTCGGCGGGTGTGGTAATTTTTGGTAATGTAAATAAAACAGTTTGGATGAAAATTACTATCTGAGTGCTCTTTGGTTCTGAAAATAATAATAAAAACTTCTGTCACATGATATAGGGTTCGCTTGTCAGAATATCCTTCCACATCTGGTTCTTAGTTTGAACCGAACATTAATTTGCTGTCTGCAAGTGAAGAGACGTTGATGAAATCCTGACCAACTTATCAATATCTAGCGAAAAACTCACATTTTTCTAACATGTGTTTGTAGAATAAAAGAATAGATGAAATATACTTCTTTGGTACAATCCTCTTTAGATATAGGTGAATCAATCATGCATGTCTAGAACACATGTACATCTGCGGACATACAGCCATGACTCGGCAGTCCTCATCACAACTGAAACGTTTTCATTCGATGTCTTCTATTAACATCTAATACCTAGATGGGAAAACTTTTTTTTACCTATCACTGTCTTATCGAAAAAAAGTACACACTGAACCTTTAACAGAAAATAAAAATAAAAAAAAATAATGCCGACTCCCCTTCTGTACCGCAGGGTACGTATTGGATCACTGCTTTTAATTATTCCAATGAGTGATCGTGTTGATGGTTAACTATAAGAAATTAGATTGTTTGTAGATGACATAATGCCATACAAAAGGATCAAAACGGTAGAGGACTGGAGGGCTATAAGCAGCTGCAGGATGATCTGGACGGGATATGTAGTCGGGTTGGTAAACATGGGATGAAGATAAATGCAAAGATAAGTCAGATTTTTTTTTTTTTACTGTTTTGATGCAATTCTTCCTCAAACTTCTTTCCTCGCCCAGCATTTACAAAAGTCTTTCATTTCGTACTTTGTCAGTCCACATAGTTTTCAGCATTCTTCTGTAGCACCACATTTCAAATGCTTTAATTTTAATTCTTTCCGTCATTCCTAAAGTCCATGTTTCGCTACCACAAAGTGGTGTGTTCCACACATGGAGTTTTAAAAAGTTCTTTCTAATTCCTAGATCAATATTTGAAACTATAAGATTTATCTTTTTCGTGAAGGCTCTTTTTACTAGTGCTAAAGCTGGCACTCGATTTCAGGCACAAGAATGTAGGAAGATTCTCTTTAAAAGTTACCAAGAGAAATGATGAATAATTTGCCAAAAACGTCTAAAGAATTCATAATTGAAATTTTTAGAGGGCAAAAATAGGTGGGTGGAGAAAAGGGAGACAATGGGTGTGTAGGGAAATTGCCATCGGAGCATGCGTTCCATTGCAGTTTGAAACCGTGCTTCCATGGCACCCATCTTGGATTAAATGTGTAATATCATATACACAAAACCCGGAGAGATTTCAAAAATTAATTTGTTAAAAGATATTAACATTATTGGTCTATTCTTCACAGGTTGATTGACAAATACATATTATGAAAAGATACTATTAATAGTAGGGCTGAACTCGGTGTAATGACATTAATTTTTCGATGTCTGGTGCCTTATTTGTTTTCAACAATCATAAATCACTGCGCTTTGCTGTTGAAAATCTGTTTGTTTTCGTAGTTATTTAATTGCTGAATACGTTAAATCCTCTTTTGTTTATGTATGATCCTGGGAATAGAATGAAAAACTTTTTTGATTTAGTCCTTTAAGTCGGATATAATACTGAATAGTAGGGGCCGCTGGTTGGTCCTCAGCCCCTCCTAATGTTGCCCTGGACCAGAAATACCCCTTATCTTCTCTTCAATGTCCACCGGTGGGCGGTACCACCCCTGTTAGGACATAACAAATACGGAGTATTGTTTTCACTCAACGTGGCAAACGTGATCCAGTGTATGCCATTGGATTATTAATATACCAATTGCGGTTAATACTAATGTCACTGCGATAGTGTTGGGGTGCAGTCAAACTAATTTATTTAAAAACATTCTTAGCATGATTTTTTTTTCAAAGTATTCATCATCAAACTCTACCCAATACCGCATTATCAGAAATCACTTTTAAGAAGGCTCGCTTTTGTAATTAGCAACTTCTTTCGCTGTAAATTTTTTTTCCCAAACAAACGATATTTTTCCGAAAAAAAATCGCATGGAACCGTATCAGAACTATTAGGAAGTTGAGTAACCTATTTGACCTCTGTGGGTTCCAAAAACTGGATAGTGGTTTTGGCATTGTGGGCAGAAGTGTTATCAAGGCGGAAGAGGATTATCCTTCTTGCCGCCATTATTAAAGCGTCTCGAAAACGTTGGGAGGCAAAACTGTGGGTAAACGTTGAACATAGACAAATAGTTGCTTTTGCAGAGGAATGATTGCAAGACGACACTCTGGTGGAGCTTCAGTGTTGTTGGTAGATTGTCACCAGGAAGGAACCACATTACCGACTGATGTTTATTCTTAGGATCGAACTGCTAAATCAAGGTTTCGTCACCAGTGACGATGTCGGAAGTAAATCTTGAGTTTCCTCTTTCAAAGTTAGCCAGCATTTCTTCGCGCCATTCTTCGGAGTGCGCTTCTGTGTATCTGTCCGATTGTGAGGCACCCAATGGGATGGAAACTTCCCGACTAAAATAAATTCGTTTTGGACTATTGACAATCCAATCTACAGGGCTGGCTCGATTTCCTTTAAAGTGATGCGATTCTTTACGCAGATATTGCCACAGCAGCAATGTTTTACTCAGTCACTGCTGTGAATGAACCACCACTCCGTTCTTTATCTATCAACGTTGTGTGGCTTCCTTTAAACTCTTTAAACTACCGAAACTATTGCATAAAAGCCTGTTGTAAACTTAGTTTTAAAATCGTAGAAGACGAAAACGGCGCGGTAGTATAGATTGGCAGTCAATGCGTGTAGTAGTGCCATACATCATGATGCTGCAAGGTAGGTATGGAGGGAGATGGCTGTCAGTTTACTCAGAGGTGTATTCGATTTTCCTAGGTCACCTTTCCTGTTTCTGTATCTCAAAACGTTTATTGTGATCACAGCATCATCATTGAAATAATTTTGATTGAAAATCGTCGCTGGTACAACAGACATTACGAAATTTGCTATGGGAGTATACTAGAATGATGTGTCCAACATGTTTCTTTATTATGTTTAGACATTTGTAAACAATTTTTCCGTTACAATATTAATGACATGATATACAGTCCTAATTTCTGTTATGGAAATCTCTACTGAGGAAGTTCCTTGATGAGAAAAATATATGCGAAGTTGTTAAATTAGATGTACAAAGTGATTAACAGGACCTAGGGCCTATATGGGAAAGATTGGAAATTTCTTTCTTTTACAATTTCTTTTGCTGTTTCAAACTCTAAAAATTTAGTAGAATGTGTTGCTTAATATCGCAGCGAAGAAAATTCTTTTTCAAAAATATAACTAACTTAATATATCCGAAATAATCAATACAAATTTGTTAAGGAGAAAGTTACGAAAAATTGAGTTTGACCCAAATATAATTCAGTTATGCCGGTTTTTTCAATCACTATACTCTTTGTGCTCGAGGACTGGAATTTCATAAGGACGGCGTGTAAGCCACTTGGTGTCTGTCTGGGTGGTAGATCACTTGCCGGCGCAGCCAGCTGTGATTAAATTATGGGGCTGTGTCACTGGCGGGCACAGCAGTCGAGACTGTTAATCGGAGGAATTAAACTTGTTCGGCAGATAAGCAGCTTAGTGTTCGCCACGGAGCCCTACAACGCGTAACAAAGAACGGGGTATTAAGTGCAACTGTGTTAATCGCAGTCAGTCTCACTCCGCAGTTCCTTCTCCCACTTACTGTAGCAGTAACAGGTAACACTGTGACCGATGAGTAGCACATCTCATACTGACCTTTTTGCAGAACGTTGTAGTGGAAACAACAGACTATGTTTTATTATAAACATTGGAACTTATTTTCTAATTAATGGTGATCGTCTACATTGCCAAGTAACCAGGCTTGGTGGGTGCCCGGGGGGAGGTACGCCCCCAGCTTTCTTGGGATATTAAACTGGGATTGTTCCTCTTATCTTCCCCAGTGATAGGAGTTGCTAGTTGATGACTGTGATGTGCATTTGTTCAGAACCGTGTGTTGTTTGTGGTGTATGAAATAAGAGATGACGAAGAGAGAGGGTGAAACCGGAACCTGTTCGTTCATGTATAATCTTCCAGAAGATTTTTACTTCCCCATCTGACTGGCAAAATCACTTTCACGTTTAGCATGTCTCATTTTAGTTTTAAACTAATCTTCTTGAAACCTCGCTAAGTTTCAACAAGGGTATAATTGACTCATGGGAGAAATGATCTCTGCAGAATAAAAAATTCAAGTGATAGTTATTTTCCTTGTTATTTGATCTCTGCAGAATAAAAAATTCAAGTGATAGTTATTTTCCTTGTTATTTGATTTTTACAGTAAAAGATTCGTTGATTAAACAGATATACCTAAGTTCAATGTAGAGTAAATTTTTTTGTTATTTAGTTTATTTTAAAACGACCAACAATAAATCCATACTATGTCGTTTTTGTTCTTTTTTTAAACAATGTTACTGTTTATATCACCTGATCTCAGGCAAATCCAGTTGGATTACGTTGTATTTATGTTATATTACAGTGGAACATCTAACATATAGTGACATTAAGAAGAGGTACAACATATCTGATACAGGCATAAAGAACTGGTTAAACTTGTTTTATAAGTGAGACGTTGTGGAATATTTCTGCTTTAAAGTTAGGAGATAATTCAATTGTCTTCCCCCCACCTCCCCCAATAGGGATATTTGGGATAAAGATACAAAAACAAAAATCAGACACGCACGGTAATAACAATAATAAATTTAAAGTTAGTTAATTATAATAAGAATGAGATCTCAAGACATTCTTGACAACTTCGTGCTCGTCTTCATTTATGACGTCTTGTGGAAGAAGATATATTTTCAGTCGCGGTTGTAGTACTGAACTCCTACCCAAATCGTAAGTAAGTGCAGGTGAAACAGTATTTAGATTTTGTAGAGAAGTTTTCGCAGATTCCATGGATTCAGTGGTTATAAAGGTTGGGAGTTGTGTGTTACTCAAAAATTAGATGGCTCTTAGAATCAGCAGACGTTTGTAAGGACAGTATCCTTTTAAGGTTTGGAGGAGCAGCAGTGCACCATAGGAGATTGCAGAACTGAATATGATTTACAGAGAAACTAGCCGCTCTCAACTCTGAGGAACCTTCTCTTATTTATAAGTGGATATAATTTAGAATTACGACAGTAGGCTTCAAATAACTTATGACTGATATGGTACTTCCATTGGAGATACACGTGTTTGGTCCTGATTCAAAACAACAATTCATCTCTCCTTAGAAAAAGGTATTAACATTACAAATCAGTAGTTACTAAGAGTCATAAATAGACATTTAACAGAGCCGTGAATAAGTTAAAACAGAAAAATTATTTATTATATTTATATTAACAAACTTTGAATGTTTTTAGTTGTGAATACTTCGACCAAGGATGTTCCGCGGGGAAATCAAAGACAGTTAAACTTAGTAAATTTCCTAATCTTTTTTGACTGTAAACCAATTAAAACTATCTTTGGAGTTTCATTTAACAGTCTTGAACTTATTTTAACAGACGTCATCCTAAATCTTTGTACCAAATGCACACAAAAGAGAACTTTAAAGTTAGCTCCGAAACAGAAAGGGATGTAGTGTGGGCTCCTTAAAGTTGCCAGAGAGCTGGGACGGCTGAGGTGCACCTACTCTGTGGTTTCGCGAACGCCGAGTCGAGAAGCCATGCAGATAGCTCAGGCACAAAGGACCACTGCAGATGTCAATAAGCTATTATTCATTTATTTGTTTGAGGTTTTTCCGCTCATAAGGCTATCTCTTGCATCCCACACGCCACATATTTCTATGTTTTTTTTTTTTTTTTTTTTTTTAACAGTTTAACGTCCCTTTTTAACAACGTGGTCTTTAGAGACGGGAAAGGATGGGGGCAAGGAATGGGAAGGAATTCGGCCATGGCCTTTTTGAAGGAAGCATCCCGGCATTCACCTGGAGTGATTTGGGGAAACCATGGAAAACCCAAATCTGGATGCCCGGACGGGGATTCGAACCGCCGTCCTCCCGAATGCGAGGCCAGAACGCTATCCGTTACACCACCACGCTCGGTATTTCTATCGTTCCTCCGTTTTTATTCTGATATTATCTTGTGAATATCTCTATTGGCAATTTTTTTTCTGTTCTCTCTTCTGTCTATCGTTTGGTTGCAATTCCCATGCTTTCCTGAGCCATACTTAGTACGATCGACAATTCAATATCGAATAAACCAGCGGGTCTCTATTTAGTCTAGAACTTATAGATTTACAGTAATTCTTCTTTTTATTTACTCGTTTCATAGGCGTCCTAATCTGTATATCACTGAACGTTTTCGTAATGCTTCCTCTTGTTTTACAGCTTTCCTTTGATCTATAGTGTAATATGTTCTTTACTTCTTTCTTCTAAAAAACAACTGAGGAAGTGATAACGAAAAATGAACCTGTGCAATGGTGTTACGGAAAACAGGAAGGGGATAGATTCTAGTTAATTGTAATACGATTATTGACAGGAAGTGAACAATATTTGCTTGAAAATGTGTGTCGACTCCTCTGTAAAATGCTTTGAGCTAACAGAACTTATAGACGTACATAAACAGCCTTGATAGTGAATTAAGATTTACTTGCTATCGGCAGTGAAGGCAAATAATGGCTTAGGTATCGAGGTTATATAGTGAGCTATAATTTTTAATTACCTGAATACACTATTCATTTCTTAATGATATGTTGTGTTTGAGTAGGGACTGACGCTGAATATTAAGTATCAGTAATGTAGTTTTAGTGTGGAATCAGAACCACGGACCGTCCTGTCTTTGCTCATATAATCAAAAACAATCCCTAAAAATTCCATCTCACCACGGGATTTGAATCAGCGAGCGAAGAGTGAAACTTTTAGAAATAAGCGCCTTAACCGCTGATCTAACAGACCGCCTTCTTTTGAGGTATGCGTTCGCTAGGTACTATCAAAATCTGATAAAATCTGTATATTTGTATGAACAACATTGACAGAAATTAAGGGGAGGGGGGAAAGGAGGATAGGGTTTATGTTTTTGAAAATCAAAAGTAAACAATGTTTTTATATTTGTTTTAAAGTATACGCATTCAAAGTTCCATCAAAATTGGATAAAAACTGTGTGTCTGTATGAAGATCATTTCAGGGAAAAATATCTGTATTTAGCAAGGAGCAATACGAAAAGTAGATCACTTCACAGCGTTTATTTGAATTAGTGTCGCGTCAACCTATGATCGGTCACACATCAAACAACAAATGATTGCAACACATAACACGAAATTATGAACGGGAACTGCTGTACGGAATGCTCCGTAACAAATGTCTTACTCCTGGTCAGATAAATACTAACCTGCATATCGTAAAGTGAAGCTAGTACAGTGTTCGCCTTTTGCTACCTCCTGTCGCTGGCTGCCTTTGTTTACGTGTTCTCACCGCGCGGTCTTGTGTTCCAGAAGCAGACGCCGAGAGTTGGGTGGTGAGCAGAGGTCCGCGGCCGCAGCCATGTGGCGAGTCTCCCTGCTGTGTCTCCTGCTCGTCGCCACGGTCAGTACAGCGCCCTGGTCGATACTAGTCGATAAGCTCGTAATAACTGCGCGCTTGCTGCCTGCCATCCATAGCCAAGTAAGCGGTGCCTCATGTTTATAGAGACGGCCTTTCTGCATCACTCTAGTTAGGTTACTACACTGTTTTTATGAGTCCGCTTATTTCCATTTAATAATTCCGTTGAACCTTAACCGTAGTTGGCGCTTTTTAGACAAAGAGATAAAGTTTTTTATTTTTGCTCTACTATTTCCAGCATTCAAAGCAGAGAAGTAATGAAATAATGATATTTTGGTTTTGTCAATGGATTTATATACTGAGTAAAGGCCACGGTAAATCCAAAAATTTGAAGTTTCATGGAAGTACTTTTCATAAGTGGCTTCATAAAAGCCCTTGTAAACGGGTACGAAGAGAATCCTTCAGACATAGCTCACTTAATTTCTACCGCTAACTCCACGTCTGAAATCCAATTTAGAACAATACTTAACTGTTCCTATATAATTAATTATGAATCTGATACTGTATTTGCGTGATTTAATCTTCATTTAAGCACATCTGAGACATTTTATATTAAGCGTGTAATATACTTGCCACAGAGTAATTCTTATTTTTGTTACTTAGCAATCCATATCAAACTACTCGAATCTGAATATTTAGTATGCTTAAGAGAAAGAACAGGTAATAAATCAACAAATTAAGAATAAAATCGTGATACCATTAAATTTAGGTGTGTGTGAGTTGAGACTTTCCCTGCGAACTGATGGAATAAAATCCTGTCTGGTGTCCAGCCGGATAGTTTTGTAGAAACACGACGTTTCAACAGCTAGCTCTGATGTCTTCATCAGGTTTAAGGGACCTGACACCTGACGAAGACAGCAGAGCTAGCTGTCGAAACGTCGTGTTTATACAACACCATCCGGCCGGACACCCAGGATTTTATTAAAGTTAACAGTCTTAGTTTTGTGAGACGTGCATGTAGTCTGCAATGGGATAGTCTCGAGAGATGATATTATCACCTCTGGATCGGAACAGGTTTTCCATTTGCATGGCCAATCAGTTTGCCTCTCATACTGTCAGCGCTGATCCATATCTTTGTAACATGTCCATGGTTTTCTTGGAATCAACTACAATAGAAGTTTCCATTTCTGTTTTATTTCCCCCTTTCTAATGATTTGGTATATCATTACATTGTGTTTTACAATTTTCGTTATTGCCACTATAACCTTATTTTTACAATCGCGTCAAAATATATTTCCCTAAATCTTTTCACTTTTAATTTATCACAGAAACAGTTCCTAGAATAACGTTACAAACGGAAATTTAATTAACATTGTTACGATGACGTGGTACATTCCATTTATTATTTACGGTACAGAGGTATAGGTTTGAAATAGTAAACAGGAAAATTTATTTAATTTTAAAAGTGGAACTGAACATCAGTTGCTGCTGTGAATCAAGTGTTGCTAACGTGAAATTAGAACTCCTAAGACCAAGCGCCCTACTCTTTTTTATATCTCTTGCCTGTCTTCCGACTAGTTTGATGCAATCATCCAGCTCTTCTCATTCATCCCAAACTCATCTCTTAATCTCGACCTTCCAGTTATAACATACATCCTCATGTGCTTTATATGTTCTAACCTTGTCTTCCTATACCGTTCGTTCCTTTAACTGTTCCCAGCTATCTTATTCTCCACAGTGTTGAAAGTAGGCGAAAGATCTGTATGGGTCCATTGTAAAAAAAAATAAAAAAAAAATAAAAAAAAAAATAAAAAAAAAATGAAACTCGCAAAGCAAATTACATTTTTTACTTAAATCAGCAGTAAAAGTTATAAAAATAACCAAATTTAGCTTAAAATTTATAAAGCTTCCTAGTAGTTAAAGACTGGATCTGAATATATTTTATCAACAAAATTTAAAAACTTAAAAAAAAAGTATACTGTGTTATGAGATTCACTTAGTTGTTTCTGCAGTAAATGGAAAAATGATGTCATTGACTAGCTTACAAGATTACACTATTTTTACTACGTTAAAATTCCTGTTAGCATGTAAAAAAAATATTCAAATTGATTCTGGTAGCCCAAACAGCATTTTCTAATTACACCTATTGTTTGTTTTCCAATTTACTTGATGCTGAACATTGTCTTGGTCTCTCAAGTTAGGTACGACTTAACAGTGTATTTCTAGTACTGTCATAAAATCTTGTGTTTGTGTCTTGTGAAAGAATTTCCATCAACACTATACACAGTGAATCATATATATCAAAACCCATGAGGAAACTTAAGCAACAATGTTACCCGAAAGAAAATTTCCTGCTACAACTGAAACTCGCACTCGATTTCAGATACAAAGGTGTGGGAAGATTCTCTTTTTTTTTAAGTAAGGATGTTAGTGAATGGAATAAGTTACCGGGAGAGATGATGAATAGTTTGCCAAAAACATTAAAAGAATTTAAAGTTAAAATTTGTAAAGGGCAAATGAAGGTGAGTGCAGAAAAGGGGGAAGATGGGTGTTTAGGGAAATTGCCACCGGAGCATGCGCTCCATTGCAATTACTTTAGTTAATTAATTAATAATATAATATACTCTGAACAGAATTATAAGAAATATAGCAAGCTTCCGCTGTCAGTGCTTAAACTTGAGCAAAATTAATATATTTAATGGTCTCCTTGCTATCGGAAAGTTTACTAAACATCTTGAAAACGTTTACTACGGTAACTTTGCTTTGTTTTCTTGTATCCAGACGGCCTGCATGTACCCTAATAATAATCCAACAGTTAATGAACTCAATATGTTATTATAATCCTCAATATCACTCAGTGTTGACATAAAACAAGTTTGCGTTATACAATTGAAATAAACAGGACGCATACGATGCTTCGTACAGACGATCGGCAAAAGCACATGGCACTATCTGGGCGGTTCAACCGTGTGGAGACAGGCTGGCACGGACAAGTGGACACACAAGGCTGCTGATCTCGAGTGCACTGCTTACACGACGACTGCTGTGCTGTTACTTGGCACTGTGGCTTTCCTAAAACTAAAAGTGTAGCCAAATGTTGTCACTGGTAGATTAGGCTGTCTGCCCTCGGCAGCTTAATTTGCACGCAATGATAGATAATCTCTGCATGTCGGTTTCTGCCCCTCGCCTTCAGAACGTAGCTCCCTCTTCACTACTGAGTTCTTGATTTATGAAGTCATTCTAGCACAAACCGTCTGCACTTGTTTCGATAAGAATATGGTGTTGACAAATTCTGGCGCACACTACGATGGACCACTTGTCAACTAGTAACACTAAAAAAGATATGGTCTCATAGTATATTAATACCGACTGATGAGGTCGACATTTACAAACACCGAAAGCACGAATGTAATTGGAAAGAAATTCTCTAAAGACGATGTTCTGCTCTCAAGTATTGGAGAACGTGCCTTAGAGCGGCACCAACGGATACATTTTATCTTCCTACATAGACTTTCGATATCGCCAATATTCGTTGTCTTCTTTATGATTCTCTAAGCTTGTGACCACACTGCTTGGTCACGTAGCCGTCAAAGCTTTCCTTTTATTACCGCAATTACGCACAGAGTGCAACACAGCACTTCTGTTAATCTTAATATATTTACTTGTCACAAATTTATAACGGAGGAGTAGGGATACAAACATTTAGTTAAATTTATAACAGCTCCAGCAATTTGCGGTACTACACTGCTTGAAGCTTGCGCTGTGGAAACCTGTATGCAGTCTCTCTCTTTACTCTTCGACATTATGACCTCCCCGTTATCTGCTTGTGTAATCGTAATACTCAAATGAAAATTTAATTTTTAAATGCAAGTCATTGGAGAAAGAGGGAGATATGATAAACAAGACGCATTATTGAACATCTGATATTCGTACTGTTGTTGGATAACTGCTATCTGAGTCGTCAATCGAAACGTCCTGTCAAGTTATAATGTGTCCTGTCAAGTTGTACTGTGTCCCTCCTCCGCAAGATACAGCGCTAGCAAATAATAAGTTCATAAGCGTCATGACAATGTGTAATATTATTAATATCGTCAACCAACACCGAAAAGATTTTGCAAATATATTATAGGCAACGTCAATCTTTGTTCCTGATATCCACTAGAAATTGTTTTACGATGAACAGTAAAGGAGTACAAAAGCGAGTTAGTTTATCTGTGTGTGAACATGATTAAATGACAGTGCACGTATACAATGTTCCTTCTTGTGTATGAGGATGAAAGGAGGAAGAATTTTCCGGTGTAAGAGTCCTGTTACTCTCTAAGCCGTCAAAGAAGCGGCTAGTTTAACGCAGCCGACGAATCGTCCTATACCGTGTCCTGTAACATGACGCGCTGTCGCCACGTTACAAGTGCATTTTTATTATATATGTAATAATATAAGAGTAATTTACATAAATCTTGGGTGACCACCTAAATAGATTTTTGTTGTAATTTTATAAAGTACGCAAGATTCCAAGTGAGGACTGTAGTGAAATGGTGAACATACAGTGTATCTTGGTAAAGCGAATATTAAAGAATTATTGAGCTATGTAGGCTTGAAGCTAATCTTGGTCTTCCCGAATCATGGCGACAGGACGTCACGGATTTGGGGTTTGCCGGACCACACACTCTGCTCCCTGGGGATGGGTCACTCACCTGGCGGGAAAAGCCTGCCGCCCGACACCCGAATGTGCTCTCACCCCGGCGAACTTAGCCGAATATGTCCGACCTCTGTTAGATACGCTGGCCAAATCACATATCGGGGATATCACGTGACATTAGGTGCCGACCTGAAGATCCAATCCAAATGAGCGTATAACTTAAAATCCTGGGAATTTCTGTTATATGTGAGCTTCGAGACTACAAAGGGGCGGAGCGAGAAGTTTCCTCGTGGGAGAAAAGAGCAACGAGCTTCACTTCGATCTTAGAGTCCAAGCTATGCGAGTCTAGTCTGAGGTGGACTTGGAAAGTTTTTCTCTCGCCAACTGCCGCTGTACGATTTCTGGCTGCCAGCTTGCCTTGCTGGAGCAAGCTTATCACAGCAACACAGCCGGTAATGCGATGACGCGCATTGTCAGACCAGAGATGCCTGTAGCCGATATGTGAGACAATCTCACATACCGTGGGTCCGCTCCACTCACCGCAGACATCAGACGCAGAACTACAATGGTAACTTATTACTACCAAGCCATCTGATTGTGCATTCCGTGAAACAGAACCCTTAAACGACTTTGAGAGGATAGATCCATGTTCTCACTTTGTAATTGAACCAAACCCCTGAGCTAGCGGCATAATTTGCCAGAACTAGTTATTTTCGAATGATATATTGTCATTCTGGCGCCCATGATTTTCCTTTTTTAACTATAAAGTCACAGTATTATGATACCTTTGTCTGAGATCATCATAACTTGTAATTTTCATTGTTTCCAACTGTCATTATTTCTTGCATTTTGATTCTGAGATATATTTTAAAGTAAATATACAATTGTTTGCTTGCTCATGACGGCTAATTGTAATTCTGAGCGTTGCTTTTATGATTTTGCCAATTTGTGTTAATGTTAACGGTAAATTCGCTCAGACTTGTAATCGCCAGTGATAAGAAAATAAATGTCATATTGTGACAATTTTTCCTAAATTCCAACTAACGTCGAGATTCTTGCAAAATTAATAATTTTCACTCCTGCATAAAAATTAAAAATCCACAATTATTAATCATAAAGGTATGAAAGATAATTGTAACGAAGTTTGCCCACCAAGGCACCCACTACAGTCCCAAGTCCTCACTCCATTCACGCTTTGGGGTAGTTTGGGATTTAACTCAAACGTGTGATCAACTGAAAAAAAAATGCTTTCATTCTGTGTTTGATTAGTGGCCACACATATCTTTGAATATGGAACTTTTATGTGCTAACGAAATTTCATATTCGTTACAAATATGTAAACAGACAGACTGACAATCATTTTTGGAATAGTAAAAGGGGAGGACTGAAGATTTTTATTTCGGAGCTTGTGAAGTAATATTACGTATAGAGAAAAAAAATTCATTGAATCAGTATTTTGAAAACGTAGTTATTTTTGTGATTCAGCAGTTTATTTATTAGTTAGGCTAGCGAATACATTTCGGGTACTTAAAAAGACGACAAGTTGATGTAAGAAGAGACCGGAAAAGCCATAGAGGGAGGAAGCTAGATTGTTGCTCACAGTTGTGTAGAGACTGAAGAGATCGTAGTCAAGACGAGAAACGGAATCACTTTCCTTGTGTACACTTGACACCTCATGGAACCATTTAAAGAAGTGTTTATATTACAATGTCCCAAGTTGCTCATTAATTTTAATGTTACTTCAGAGCAAAAAAATTAACATGACAGGTCTGAGGACGGAATGAATTGAATAATAATGGAGGTAAATGAATATACAATCATTAGTCTATAATGCATACCTCAAGCAAGAGTTACTAACAATCTGAGTTACATTAATAAAAGTGCGAAACATGATTTTTTTTTTAAAGCGAACAGAACTTAGACATATCTAGGTACAAGGAAGAGCACCCATCTGACTACCATTTTCTCAAAGCGATTCGGGCCTTTTTTGAACTTAAATTTCTTCAGTCGTATTGATGCTACATGTGTCTCATATTTCTGTTATGCATAGATATCAGCAATCCTAGCACACTCACCAAAGTTTATTTCGTTACTGTTCTTAGTTCGGATGTTGATCGGCTACAAGCTTCAGCGATTTTGTTACTCATTCGCTCACTCACTCACTGATGATCATCAAAACTCTAAGGTACTTTTCGCAGTCGTAGACAGCTGAAATTTGGTACACAGATAACATTTTTCCCACATATTAACTCGTAAATTTTCGTATATCTACCCCTTACGTACCCCTAACGTGAAATCGCTTTATACCCTGAGATTTTCATTGAAGATTGAGCTTACTAAGTTTACTTAATGTGCTTAATTTTACTTCTTTAATTTTCTTACTTTGGAAGTATTGAAATTAAAATTTTTATTTCGACCACTACACCTCGACATCAAAATTCAACTGCGTTTCATGTAATCCTAGAAACAAGTAATTTGGTACACCTATATAGTTTCATCATAAGAAAAGTCTAATACTGGAGTTTTTCCCCGTAATTATTTAATTAAAATCCCGAATATAAAAAATTTTGGCCCATATTTGCGACTTAATTGCTTTGCTCCGGATGATGCTATATGCCTGAGATTTTTTAATGCATAGAGATCAGCAAGATTAACTAATATTTTAAAATTTACTTTGTTTCTATGCTTAGTTTGTAAGTTACTAGTTATTTATTTACAGTGGTAGTTAACCAACCGCAATCTGCATTGCTAGGCTACGGCGAACAACCATTGTTTTCAGAAGGTGGGGCAATGTTGGTAACGTATATCGATGTCTTCAGTTCTCAAATGTTTTATTCACCGATTTTCAAATGGAATCATTAAGTTTTAACGACGGTTCAGAATAAGCGATAAACTTACAAAAAGAAATGAGATCTTCTTCTGAGCCAAGTCTACGCTTTACAGTGTGTCTTTACTTCACTTTGTGAAACAGATTGGTTCCACTCGGGGTTACAGAGTTTACTTAGGAAAAAATAAAAATGTGGACGTAACCATTTGTTAGTAAACCTATATAAATAACTTAAATGCACTGCTTTATCAAATTTACAAATATGAAAAAGGCATGATTTCCTTCGCACCTTTTCGAATTTGATAATAATGTATTATGTCTTCCATTTCAGTAAATATTATAACATGCATAATAACCAAATTACCATTTTTTTTATTCTAAATGAAATATATAACTCAGAGAGAAACTATTATTTTTCACAAACCGAGAGTGGTGGGTGAGCGTTTAACGTACTGCCCTCGCATTCGGGAGGACGCCGATTCGAATCCCCGTCCGGGCATCCAGATTTGGGTTTTCCATGGTTTCCCCAAATCACTCCAGGCGAATGCCGGGATGCTTCTTTCAAAAGGCCATTGCCGAATTCCTTCCCGTTCCTTGTCTCCAGTCTCATTCCGCCTCTAATGACCTAGACGTCGACGAGGCGTAAAGCCACAAGTAAAAAAATAATTTTAAAAAAGTTTTTTTCACACTGTAAATCGTAGACGTGGCTAAGAAGAAGATCTCATTATTTTTTGTCACTACAAGAGCACAAGACTTGGCCTAGTTTTACAAGAATTGTTTTTCTGGGATTTGACTATGTCCTAATTCTGTTCGCTTTAGTAAAATCGTGTTTTGCTCTTTTATTAATACCGTTAGGAACCCTACAGCGCTGTTGTTGGAACCAGGCGGAGTTGCTTTGGGCCCGGCCAGCAATACATCTTGGTGTGTTGTGTTGTGTGAGTGGTCAAACTGTGTGAGCTATTTTTCACAGCATTTGTGGAAGAAGGATGGTTGATATAGTGTGGCCACAACACACTTGAATATATAATTACCACCTTTATATTTTGGAGACGGCAGAAGTTAGTCAAAACATGAGATCTAATCCCATGAGATTTTTGGGTCTTCATGTAAATACTCCAAAACTGTTTCATATTGTCACGTGAGTGTAATAATTGAGATTAATAGCCAATAAAAAGCAGTTTCAATCAAAACTATTGGAAGAGTTATTTGGTATTACTTTAATCAACATAATTTTGCAGTATTTACGTTCCAGATCAATTCAATGTAGAGCAAGCTTTCCTGATATTATTGTTTCTGGAACTACGTATATTATTTATTGGCAGTTTTCCAGTAATGTCTATACGTATGCCAAGTCATTCTAGATGAAGTAACTGGATAAGGTGTCGTGATATTATGTGTCCAAATCTGGTAGCCTAGAAAAAGAGCTGGTTGCGACACATAGGAACGGGGTTTAGGGTAATTGCATGCTACTGAATCTAGACTGATGAAATAAAGTTAATGTTAATGCAGGATTTTTCCTTCACAAGTTTGTTTGGAAACTGATTTTTAAAAATTCGTATATGTATCGGTTGATTGACACATGACTTTATTAATCATGTAATGGACTTGACATTATAATGCAACATTGATCACGATGGATTTATTAGGATAACATTATCTTTGCACTGAGAAGTAAAGGGAAATAAATTAAACGCGTAAAACAAATAATATGAATTTATTATAAATCTTTACGTTGTGAATTTTATTTACAGATGACCGGTCCAAAAATTTCGCGAATAAAATACGATGAATAGTAAGGTGGTGATTTGTAATAGAATGAAAGAACAACGCCTCTTTTGTACCAATTGTTTTTGTTTAGTGTAATAGGTACCATTCATAACAAAATACTTACGACGCGTTACGAAACAATTAGGATAAACTTTTGGAAGCGAAAAACGTGTGTAATAACCGGTCAGCGACCTTAACTTAATACGACTAATCAGACCAAAATACACACAGCATACCTATATCTCTGAGATATGTTGTTGCGATCATAGCCCGTGAGAAAATTTCGCCTATATAATGTTTACATAGGAATTGTATAGTAAAATAGAAGTGTTTCCGAACAGAAATAAGTATCCGAACAGCTACGTATTTTTTTTTTTTTTTTAAAGAACCCATTTGATTTATATCTTTGTGATGTTTAGTGCTGCTATCTATCTGTTACGTACTCAATCCTTGTCGACGCCAGTGAAGTAGTTTATTAATATCGTTTTTATATTTGCTCCTGCTATCTAGCGACTTGACTCTGGAATGTCTGAAATGCGTGACCTTCATAGTTATTACTTTTGTTGTTACTTTTTGTTTTGAAGGGTCAAATTCTGAAAAATTTATTTTTTAATTTATGATGTTACTTAAGTCGAGATCTTAATCTATAAACTGCTACCTTATTCATCGATTTCGGTTAGTAATAAAGGGAGATAAACGGCTCGTGACAAAAAACATATTATGTAAATTATGATTATTTTTCCGTTTAAGTGTCGAATTTTGAAAAATTTCTTTCTTAAAATATAATGTTACCAAAGCGAAAATCTCAATCTTTAAATTGACGCCTCATTTATTAATTTCGGATAGGTATGAAGGGGTGCAATGGCTTGTGAAAAAAAACCTTTTATAAATAAAATTTTAAAGATGGCTGCTTTTCAGCAATGGTAAGAGTTGTTATCGTGAAGATAATAGCCAACCAGTTGCATCAATTAGGTCTATTTAACCTTGACCGCGGTTTCGACGATCGTAAGTTGGTGGAAATCACCCGCCCAACATGTACATTTTGGACCAGCGAACAGATATATTTAACATGTGTGACAATGTAATTGAAGTTTATAATTTTATATTTCAAACAATGACATAAGTGCACATCGCACTAGGATATGACAGGGGTCCTTTGTCTCTTTTCTGTGGTTCTACACGTCCTTCTGAAGAAGACGATCTTACGATCGTTGAAACCGCGGTCAAGGTTAAATAAACCTAATTGATGCAACTGGAAGGCTATTATTTTCACCCAAACAGTTTTAGAAATAATGTATATGATAGTGGAATGATTTAATTTACAATCATGAGAACATGAGAAACTTTTAATTTTAATTGAATAGAGCGTCTGTTTAGGAAAATTAAGATTCTTCCACAATTGATATGCATTGGTTGCGGCCAGCTGTTGCGGTGTGGTGAACTGTGTGTTGTGCTTTGACCTCGGCCGGAAACAAGCAACACGTGGTCTAGGCGCCACGTGTTTACACTTAAAGGTAGCCATCCTGATAAGACTTGATCAGCTGAATGCTTCATGGAACTCCACTAACGACGTAATCTGTCCCGGGAAACTGCGGACCATAGAGCCCTAGCAGCAATGAGAAGGATTCTTTGTAGGCCGTTCCTTAGCACATATAATGAACACATTTCATTGGGCCACAGATTTCCACGGACATAAGAAAGCTATCACATTGATTCAGGTGTAACGATTGTCTGTGAATTTTCTGGACATCTTGTAAAAGGCGAATCTAGGCTGGTGCCAAGTTTTTTTGAATGTTTAAAACGTGAGATATTTTGCTCACAATCCGTTTCGAAGGTTCGAAACCACATACCTTCTATAAAGATATTGTCTAAAGAGTAACATAGAGGTGTGGGACAATGTCTCAACTCATTGCAACACCACACACTCAATCAGGAGATATTAGTAAGTTAGAAATTTCAGTTTTGACATTTTATACTTACTTAGTTACTTTGTCCCACCAACGGCTGTTGAACAAAAGAAAGTGAAGAACAGGAAGGACGACAGTGGGAGTATACAACATGTTTTGGCGTTTAACTTTAACTAACTTAAAGGCTACTTTTTCTAACATACAGTTTTCAGGTCCACCATTTGCTCTTGTTCCTGAGTGTGCAGTAATCTTGCAACGCATTTATATCGTTTCACGCCTGGAAAGTGTATCTTACGTTTCGCTCGCATATTCGCAGGTACCGTGGTCCAGTGCGGAGTCGTCGCCATACTCGCTGCCACTGGAACGTCAGACTACTGTGTCAGCGTCCTCACAAACTACTGAGCGCTCTCCACCGCCGCTGACCCGCTTGCTGGCCGCCTCACTGCCGCCTTCCACGGTCAGCACCTCCACGGTGAGCGCCTCCACCGTCAGCGCCTCCACAGTCAGCACCACCACCATCGGCACCTCCACAAGCCCCACCTCCACGGCAGATAGGACTGATACCAGGTAATCATAACTGTCTCTGACTTTTTAAGTTTTCATTTACATATATTTTAACTTGCTGATAAGGTGAAAGATAACAAAAATGGAATGGAATGGAAACCTATTGGTCTACGTATTCAATATCAGAGATGAAAATGGAAAGATCCTATTTCTGCAATTGCAAAAATTAAAATAATTAAGAAATGTGATCTATGTACGTAACTGTCTTGTTCTACTATTAAATTCTTGTTGTGATTAGTGATGACGCATGAATGACGATTAAGCCAATGAAACATATAATCTTACAAAAAATGGCAACATCATATTCCACAGGACGCTACAGCCTGTGTTATGCGGTGTAGTAGTAAATAATAAGAACAGGACTCTAGATCAGTCGTTTTCAATTAGTGGAATGCGTACCTCCATGGGTACGTTAGATAGCATCAAGGGGTACGCGCGGCAATTTCTCGTCTGAGGTAACCACTAAAATAACTAAAAAAAAATTACACAAACATTAATATCGCCAAAATATATTTTAATACACTCAATTGTGTGTGTGTGTCTTCATTATATTACTGTAATAATTTAATTTTTTATTTATCATTTCAGCTACAAGGGGTAGGCGAAGTTTAGTTCTTTCTTGAACTGGTACTCGGTAATAACTAACTGGGAACCACTCTTCTAGATGAAAGACGAAACTGTTTCAGGCTTCCTCTTTGGCTAGAACGCAATCTATCACATTAATCAATTTTTTTTATAAAGGTAAAAGACAGGCCAATTGAATTGAATTTTATTTTTGTGTCGTACGCGTTTCACTCTATTCCAGAGCATCATCAGCGACATCTGTGTGGTATTTGTACAGTTTGGTAGTTACATTCCATTTGAAAATAATATAAACTGCAGTTGAAATTAATTTTACCTACATGTGACTATTTATTTCATTCTCTCATAGTCAGAGTTTGTTTGTCCGTGATTTTAGCAGGAATCACTGTGAAATCTTCCCAAGATTCACAACACTACACTGCACTGACCATCCTACACTGCATTACTATTAGATATAATATCATCAAGTTGAAACGTGTGAGTGTAAACACCACGCCATATTTTTCACAAGTCCATAGATTGTGCGTTTGTTTGCTTCGGGTCTCATTCTGGTTAGAGTTCCTTGTTTTCTTTAGTCTACTTTGGGTTATCTTTGATGGTAGCCGGTGATTTGAAATGGTTGTCTTTTGTGAATATATATTTTTTTAATGTAGCAAATATTGTTTGGTTAGTCAATTTTGTATAGTCATTAATTATATGTTTTCCTTCACCAAAAAAATTGATTAACCCCAACATCCACTTATCACATTAATGGCTAAGATCAGCGGAGCTCTGGATTCGCTTGGATGTAAGGGTCTCAATGCCGGAATGAATAAAATCAGCGGAATCGGATGGCTTACAAAAAAGTATCATTTTTAATTTTTGCGATCGGAGTATGCAATGGAAATGGTCACGGAAATTTTGAACATTTCCTCCGCAGTGTATGTTGAACAGGGGTTTGTAGAATTAGATGTTGTAAACAAGTATCCTGAATGTAGACACCTATCTGATCTCTGCTCTCTCTGCGTGCAGTGTGAGGAGCACAGCGGAGGTCCAGACGACAGTTTGGACTCATCCCAACGTGAGCACGTCTACGACTACGAGCGAAAGCAGCGCCGCCAGCACCGCCCCCACGACAGTGTCGAGCACCAGCGAGGCCAGCACAGAGCCCGCCCCCCAGCCGCCGCCACCGCCGCCGCCCCCCAGGCCGGCGCACCGCATACCCAGCAGGCTGGAGGAGAAGCTCGAGTCCCTGTCCTGCGACATCCCTCCGCTACCCTCCGAGTCCAGGCTGTGGAGGGGCAACGAGACGCACGAGCTGCTGCTCCCCATCATAGTGAGTACCACAGCTCCATGCATCAGGCCATGGCTTACTTGACTAGTGGATATTTTATCGTTATATCTTTGTATTGTATACGAGGTTCCACGGTGAGTATTTTGTAAATTAGAGACTAAATAGTTTAAGTTGGTAGCATACAATTTTAATGTTAGCGATTGGTAACACTGCTTCCGCGGCAGACGGACTAAGGCGGCAAGAGTGTGAGGTGGCCGCAGGATATTATTATGTTGGCGTATAGCGTCCCTAAGAGGCGACTGTCAAAAAAAGGAGTAGTATTTTTTTTGATTGTGTGCAATATGTACTGGTTTACCGAAAATCAAACGCTGTAATAGTTCGAGTAAAAACTGACTGCAAAATAAAGCTAGAAAAAAATATTGAGTGTAGATTCGTTAGAGCATTTTCAAACTGTTTGAATCTGTATTCATGTTTAGTTTTTTTTTTTTATATATATAAAGCCTTGTGTGTAACGTGAGATATCGTCTGAGATACAATGGCCGAATGGTTTGACAAAATCCAAGACGAACTCCTTCTGCGGTAATGTGTTGAGGTGTTGCTATGGGTCAGCAAATGCAGCCTATCTTGGAATGAAAGAAAATATAAAAACGCTAGGGTTTACGTTACAATCTATCTTGGAAACTGGTGCCTAGACTAATACTCACATCTTGTAACTGGTGACTTTCAGTCCATATTTGTAAATGAAAACGCTGTCTGTTAACACTATTTTTTAATTTAGATAATCTCAGATCATTTCGCCATTATGGAATGGGCCAATGTCAGTGAAAATGTACATACATGGTGTTGTTAAGAAATTTGTAGTATTCGTATATACAAATAACTATTTTTGGTAGAAAACCGTTAAACGTTGGTCAGGAACTGCTCTATTTTCATTTTTGCAGAATCAGATCTGTTGCAGTTGTTCTTGTCGGTTTTCTTTTTTTCTCTCTCTCTTTTTTTTTTTTTTTTTTTTTTTTTTTTTTTTTTTTTTTTTAATGGTCAACTTTTAACATTGTTTGTTTCACAACGAAATTCCTCAGTAGAGTTTATTTTGTTAATAGTTACTTATGAATAGAAACATTGTAATGTTTCTAAAACCACCATGCATGTACGTTTACAGTTACTAATGATACTCCATCCGATAAGGGGTAAACGCGTGTCAGATTATATGAATTAAAAACTATTGTTAACAGAAAATGTTTTTATTTACAACTATTTAACAAACAACTGCGGAAGAATAGCCAATAACCAAAGAACAATACACATTTCATACTTCACAGTACAGTTATAAGCCTTATGTATAGAGAAAAACAGAACTTTAAGAATTATTTGCTAAGTTTGCAAAAAACGGCGATACTATCGACACGCTAAAGTTTCGTGTGCAACTGTTATTTAAAATAAAAGAAAAATGCATAATTATATCGGATGTATAAAAGCTACTTTTATGAAATAAAATTCGGAACTCTCGATGTCTTTTCGTATATGTAAATAAGTTATAAGCATAAATTTATGAATGATTCGTTAGTCTGACTTAAGTCAATGAGTTTAAGAACAATGATTTGGTGCTGTGTGGATTTTCTTCTCGTAGGTATATGAAACAAGAATCCTTAGACTGCTTAGGGCAGGACGCGACCTGTTAACTTGAGACTGGGACAGCATTCGAAGTGGGAGCATAACGGTTCTATGTTCACTTGATTATGTTGATCCGATAAGTCTGCTCTTTAGGGTTCAAAACTATTATCAATTTCATTCTTTAGTTTTTCACAGATCTCGTTCACATTATTTGCTTGCGTTATCTAATAGTGCAGTCTCAGACGTTGTGCGTCAAGTGTGATGTGCCACATTAATTTTCAGATATTGGAAAAATAAATATGACTGTTCATAATTTCATGAATGTTATCTTGAAGAGGATGTAGGACAATTATCTTTTTGTACGCAATTCAGGCAAAAACTACTGGCGGGGTTTCGATGGGGTCTCGACTAACGTACAGGCGTGGTCCCACGGGTCAAACAGAAGAGCCTTTATTTTGATGTGACATAGCGAATCTAAGCTAAAAATGTTCGGAAATTACTATCCATTTTTCGTTGTTGAGCATTATTTAAGTAAAAAAGTGATTGGATTTTGATAAGGTTTCAAACAATATACAGCTGATGGTACTAGGGAACATTATGTTTCATTTTGATGACGTATACAAGCTAAGAAGTAAAGATAAAAATGTCCTTAAAGAATAGTGCATTCAGTTAACAGAGGCGGCTGAAGGTCGGTCTGCTCTATCCCCATTCCGCTGCCTTTAACCCTACATACGAAGGGGAAATTAACCACTTGCTTATGTGGTCATAGCATCCAGCTCGGTGAGGTGATAAGCGGATCAAGGGGAATATGACCTTGAGCCGGCAATAAGGAGTGAAAAAGTTATAATTTCTATTTAAAACTAAGTTAGATCTCGTAATGGTAGTGTACGAGACCATTGTAAAATAACAAAATCATGTGAAAGATGTTACGAGCAACAGCAAGCTGTTGGCTCGTGCGGTCGTAATGGCCGGGTTTTTATTGGCTGCGCATTCCGCCCCTATCGTAGCCGCCTAGCCTAGCCCGTTAATCCAATCAGATATAGGGAACCTACGGTTTAATGTGGAATCCGAACCACGGAAGTGTTTTAGTGTACTTCACATTACACAGCAAACTGTGCCAGAAGTGAAGGTCGGGTTAAGCGTCTATGAAAATTCCCACCGATACACAGTCGAACAGGGGACCTACTTTTCGATCCCTGGTCAGACACCCTAACTGTTTATTTTTTGAATTTTTTGTTATATATTTATTACAGACAGTTATTAATATCATGATTACGTTAAAATATAATCTTCGCGGGTTCTCCTCCGGAGAACTTTCGGCGGCAAGCTCTGCCGCCCTCTTCAGGTCTGGTTTTACAGTTGTGACAACCATAGCTGAGCAGACATGAAGATAGCGATAGAGCACGCCGTCGGAAGATCGCCTTTCTTCAACGCGATCCGGAGGAGAGCCCGTGAAGATTAAATTTCAGCAACACGCCGGGAAAGCCTTCGTTTACACATAAATACGTATGTTATACTGGCTGATGCCCAGGACTTCTTTGCTGTTTGTAAAGAATTTTGATTTATAGCTTCCGACATGCAACCACCATAGTGCTTGATCGGAGACTCGAGGATAATACCACACACAAACACCTACGTTATGTGGTTGCGGCAGCAATGAGAAATATAGAGACAAGTGATAGGTCGAAATATGAAAATGTCACACATCTACCACTTTCAACCACCATTCCTCCCACACCCCCAAAGCTACCGGAATTCGGCCAATGTTGTGCATGATGGGAAACTCCATTCTACTATCACACACAAACACCAGTGATCTGCGCTAGGTAGTGGAGTGTGCAGATTAAAATAAAGGGACACAACATGTATATGTATATAATATTAGAAGACTGATATCTTTCATCTCACAGGGCCAAATACCAAAAAGTGGCAGAGCTTGTTTGTGGTCAGAGAAATTCTGTGTGAACAGGGTTTTACTTACAACCACATTGTTGCTACGTGAGATGAATAACAAATAAGCCTAAGCATCGCAGCATAAGATCACAAAGTGTTCTTTTGAATGGGAATGTGTGTGATGAGTGCTTCAGGCGTATGTATCGTTTGGTGCTTTCATAATTACAGAGAGGTGACTTTTCAAAATTCTTTGACCCAGATTCCCACTACACCGATTCGTCACAGCGTCAGACTCCAGTAGCCTACTGACAACAAATGACATGTTCGTTGATAGCATATTGCGTAACACAATTTTTAGGGCTTATACGTGGATTGATATTTCTTTCTTCCAGAACGAATTTTAGTGCGTCGTACGGTTTTAACACCAGCAGTGACGCCTTGGAATTTCGGCTGATTTTAAAATATCAGACGGTTATACCAAACAGTACATCAGTGAATTTATATGGGAATAGATCGCTGTATTTTATTCAGACCGTTGCTGGTGCTGTATTCTAGTAGTCTAATTAATGAATGTATACTGCATTTTCCTTGGCCACATTTACGCCATACCCGTTACAAATTGAGCATGGCTGGTATTTAATAGCATAATTATTTTGGCAGTGTTTAATTTCTGAAAAAAAGTACTTTACAATTCTATTGGTACACTAATCCGTCATCATACAATGCAGAGTTTCATGTTGTACCAAGGTTCATCAATCAGTGATTAGTAACGTAACCTGAAACATGTTATAACAGTAGAGGCGGCTCTGGAAGAATTGCTGTTGATGTAGAAGGTAGTGAGTGAAATATGAGCTTCACTTTTTTCTTAGGACATCGAGGTGTTCAGAACTGGAAGAGGATTTGGGGCATGGAGAAGGGAAAAATTTAACCATGGATTTTTTAACGATACATATTGTCATTCCCCTGGAGTGACTTCGCCAAACTATAGAACCGATATCAATATGACCAAACCGATGATCGGACCTGCGTTTTCCCTCGCACTCGCTTAGTGGGCTCCTTAAACGTCACGAAATGGGCTTATTGGCAATTTGGGAAGTCTTGGATTTAATAAATTTATCGTCGGTTAATGTCAAACAACTTGGTTTTTGTGAGATTTCTCGGAAGATCGTTTCAACAGTAATATGACCTCACAGAAGTGTATTTTCGTGTTTGTGAAATTGAATAAGATAATTGTAGATGGTTTATTTTCTTCCGGTAGTCACAGTGGCGATTGTTATCGGATGAAATATTTGACCTAACTCTCGTGATGCGATTTGATATGATGACTAAAGATTACACAGAAGAACAAATTTACTACTGCCTAATACAATTCAGTCTACGGATTTTTCTGTTTGTAAAGTTGATTCGATTTTAAAGAGCTCCTATTTCTCTGTAAACAAATTAGTGATTTTTCACATTATCTATGTGTGTCTAATGTGACAATGTAGAAGTTAATTTCTGAAGAATTGTATTGTTTCAGGTATTAGCTATTAGTTTTCGAAATAAGAGGTTATTTAGAACTAAGAAAAAACTAGCAGACGAGTCACAATTACATAACTGCGAAGAGATATTTGTGTATCACTCGAAGAATCTTAGACAGTGATAGGAAAATTTGGCTCTAGAGGAAGCAATAACCAAAGTTGGAGAAAAATTTATGTGAGAAAAGTTTCTTAAGGGAAATATGAATGTCTTATAATCTGGCGAGGATTTTTGATTTTTCTTCAGATGTGTGTGTAGATCCAGCAAAAATACTCAACGGTATAAAAAAAACACGCTAGATACAAACTAAATACAAATAGAAGCAAGATAAAGCAAGTCAAATTTAACGATAATACGAGCAGAGCAAATGCCAAAATTGGAGGAGATCCAAGAAATTTTTAACTTTGAAGTAAGATTGTAGCCAAAGAGTCGACTATTTTAGTCGCCACCTTTTCGGTATTGGAATAATTCTAAAATCGACGAAGAATAGTGCCTTACAGGATCAGCTTACGGAGCTCACATTCCATTTGGTTCCATCTCCAGGTAACGGGCCATCGCGACAATGACACTGAGGGCATTAAGCAAACCCGTTTCCCGCGGTAATGCTAGGATGAGCTCGTTGGCGACGGCTCGTAAAGGCCTGCCGGAGAAAAGACGTGGGTGGCTGTGGTGATGGCCGGAGGGAGGACATCTGGTGCCCAGCCAGAGGCAATCCAATAACGGGCTGAGGGCCTCCGCACCTCGCAGGCACACTAATTGGAGTACGCTCCCCATTCACGCGCACTCGACTTCTCTTGCCTGCATTCCTTTCTTCACCATCAACAGAATTGCATTTCCACAAAGTGAAAACCAAATATGGATCTATCAAACACGTAGGTACAGTTCCTTGTTCGACCATCTATATACACAGTATCCTTACTTATTTAGATTTTTTACTTCGTTTTTCAAGTTTTTCGTATCTACAGTACTCTAAAGAATGCTAAACATACGAGAAGCTTTGGAAGTAATTGACGTGATGACTTAGGGTATGTCGTTTGTATATAAACTATCGTTACTACAACATATTTTCAAAAATTATGAACGAAATTTGAGTATGGCATCCAAATAGAGTCTAAATCAAGCGGAGGCTGGAATGAACAGCCCATAATTTCTGGTTTTTATATTTATTTATTTTTATTTTTTAATTATATTCGAAGTTATTACCGAAATAATTATACATTTTAGGCATGTAAAGATGAAATTCTCCTAATGTTTTAACGGATGAACAGAATCGATAAAAAAAACACGAAAAAAATTCTACCACTGGTTGGCTTTGAACATAAACAATATGCGAACGGATTTTTGTAGAACTCAAGCATTAGAAATTCATGATCTCACATGGATTCGGAAGGGAATTATATCAATTTAAATCCTTTCAGATAAAACCGTAAATGCAAAACTGCAGTAAGATCCAAATTATACAACTGAATACATAAATATAACAGTGAAATATCGTCATGCACAGAAGAACACACAGGTTTCTGAAATTAGTAATTTGAACATTGTAATTTAAGTACATTTTACGTGATCGTGAATGAATTTACTATCCTAAACAAATTAACGTACATTTATCAATTTAATTTCGAAATCAACCACTTTCTTTCACATTAGAATATTAGTACGTTCACATTAATATTAATCTCATACTCATAATTTTATGTGTAGATCACCACTGAAATAATATCAAATACTTTGAAATACAACTTACTAAAGACTATAGATAAGAAACTAATGAACATGTCTCTGGTTGGCTCAGGAAATGCCCCACCATTTCACAGTCTTACCAAGTACCACGACATCCTACTGCTACGTCAATACATGTCTTTTAGCTAGATCTGGATTTTCTCACGGCACATCAATGTTCCTTTGAGAGCCTCTCCAACCTCAAGCTCAGGAAACCAGAATTCATAAACTGTCAGTATACACAGTTTCCGCCGCATCCGATATTGTCGCTCACGCATGGACTTGGGTGAGTAATGTATGCTCTATGACTCTCAATTCCACGATATCCCACGGATGGACAGTCACATTCGTGGTTCCTGGTGGGATCGGTCGCGACTAAGACATTACAAGCTGGGTCCGTGGTCCCATGGTGTTTTCACCACATCAAAATCCGACTGTTAAAGTGTACCACTACGAAATGTGACTCATCAGACAGAGCTGTCTTCTCCTAGTCATCTTGGCTGCAATCAGTAGGTTTGCAAGGCCAGCGTGGCTGAGAATAAAGTCACCAGAGTCAATCTTCTGCTGCCGGTTCACTTCAACTGCGAATGTTGCTGCTTCATCACACAGACTCTAGTATGACCTTATTGACTGTGGCAGTTAGTTCCCTCAGTGTCGTTCGTATATTTGCAAGGATGCATTTACTCATCCACAGCAAGTTTCGACATGGCCAGCCACTACGCTATACCGTCTAGGAGGTAATACCATCCACGAGGGGCGTGGAATTCCAAATTTCGTAACCACCTCCGAAATGCCTTGTGCCATATGGCAGACCATCTCAAAACTCGGTTGATTCTCTTCGGCTAACCACTTTAATGCTAGTAAACGCTTCAAGGTAGACGTACCAGTCCAACTGATGAATCCTAATTGCCTTGGAAGTCAGTTAACTCAAGGTCTTTCGTCTGTTGGGATGGACGCAGCTGCTCATCTGCCTCAGGCCTTGATCACTAAGCAGACAAGGTTGGTCACTGCATTTTCCCGTGTTGGAAGTAATACCGTTGTTGAGGGACTTTCGATATATCTTTGGCACTATTGAATCCTAAATTTCATAATCACCTCCGAAATATCTTGTCCCTTGCGTCAAGCAGCAGTTACCATTCAGTCTTCAAACTCGGTTGATTCTGGTTGGGTAACCATAACCATGTAAGAACGGAGAGTTTCCCGGCGTATGCTTGCAATGTAATCTTCGCAGGTGTACCAACGGATAGTGTTTTGAAAGCACGATATTTCAACGTCTATCTCCGTCGTCTTCATCAGGTGTGAAGACATCTTTACTGTATCTGACGGTCAGCCGACCAGTGCAGATGTCTCCACATCTGATGAAGACGACGGAGCTAGACGTCGAAACATTGTGTTTTCAAAACATAATTTGGCGGTACACCAGTGAAGACTTCATTGCAACCATAACCACGTTAGTAAACGTTTCCGTTACCCACTGGTACAAATGATTACTGAGTTTAACTAATTACTATCTGCCTATTTATACCCTTTTGATGCGATGCATGCGCCATCTATACATTTGCATTTTTGTAAGTCAGTTTACTTTCAGTTTACCTCTAATGAAATACAATAATGATGCTAATGTTAGCTGCTTGAATCTCCCCCTTTTTTAATTGGTCGATTATATTACCTTAATCTATTTAGATTTCTTAGTTACGACAGATTAGAGAATTAATAGAAATATTTTTTTTTTGGGAGGTGGGAGGAAGACAACAGAATAGAAATAAAAGATAATAAGTTTGTCTTAAGAATCCTCTTCAATATGGGAAAAATCTGTGAAAGTGTACCGCTGAATTACTTTAATTAAGAAAGATAAAGTGACACGGGCGAATTGTATGAAAGGATATGTTACTAATTTTCTGTTACCTCTCCGGCAGGGCTAGCATACTTGTGAGGATGGATGTGTTGAGTATCCGTATGGTTTGTGTAGCGCATGCTTACCAGCCTTTCAATATAAATCTTTGCACTTACGTGTTCTTCTACAGTATCATACGATAATTTCACACGTATATAAACAAGCATCTTTGTGATAAATAAGATAAAAGTATTATTAATTTTTCTTTGTTTTTAAATTTTTTACACACTGAATTAAATATGAACGATTTTCTCTAGAAATTCGGAGAATCAATAACAATTGATGACAAGATAAAGCTTTAAAATTGAATGCTTAAATAGTGAATGAATTTGGTTGATACTGTCGTGTACTAGATAGACTGTTTTACCCTCACCACATGATGACTGCTTGCAGTAACGCTAACAGTAAGGTATAAAAGTTTCAATCTAGCGTTATCACACGGATTTTTACATGAGGTAGTGTGGTATGATTTGTATTAAAAATTTTACATATATGCTGTCGACCGGTATGTTCCGTCACGGGTGACACACGCGTCATGTGAAATGTAACTTTTAACTTGTTACATGTAACAAGGAAAGAATTATTCTGTTATATGTATATCTGAGCTTTACAGTTCAAGTAAAAGTCAAAGATCTTCTATACGATATTTAAAAACATTTGTGGCACACATGGGGCTTAATGGTAGTGCTACTACTGTCGTCGACAAAACATTGAAAAAGAAATATTTTGTGATCTCCTTCGGGATCACCGAGTAACCGAATGTACACCGTTAACTGTTTAAAGCTTACAAAAACTTAAATGTAATATTATTCAAATATTAAAAGTTTTTTGCTATTTTAAGTTAACAACTATTTAAAAATTTCCAATTTTAATCATATCTTTTTACTGTTGAATTTTCGTGAAAAGGATAAAAGTAGGATAGTGTACCAGTTAGCAGTTATTGGTTTCAATAAAATGATAAAGTTGCCGATCATTTTGGCTGTGAAAAATTTTAATTTTTTTAAAATAAGAAGGTTTTAATTAGTATTTTTATTTTTAAAAGTAATTCGATGTCATACCCACACATGACTGATTGAAAATCGTTATTATCATAAATATACGTTTATAAAGATCGACTAAATTTATAGTGTGTTCCTTAGACGCAATTTAATAGCAAGGAACAAAACCAGCCTTCCAGTTGTGGCACGTAGGTTTTTAAGAACCATTTAAATGAGGTAGTAACAAATCCGTCACGACATAAAGACGAAATGCATTAGTTATTCATATCCAGGTACCGCTTGCAGCAGATACTGCTGCTGAACGACTGAAACGTTCGCATTTCCATAATGAGATAGCCCAGTGCTGTTTAATGCAAAACAGGTGAGATTAGCTTACTGAGCAATCAATGGTTGTGTAGCCTGCGATACCAGGGGTCAAGCATATCATCCCGGAACAGAGATAAGCGTCAAACTGCTGTTGGTGTTTATGTAAAATAAGTGGCAACAGAAACGCAGTGAATATTCTAGTGTAGATCTAGTTTTAATACAAGGGAAAGTGAAATACATCGATATTAGGAACTATACATACAACGTATTTTATGCATACTTATCCCATTAAAATAAAAAGTTATTTACTGACACTGACGTTTGACGTAATGTTTGTAGTAATAAAGCTTTTCACATCTTTATATGTATATTTCTTTTGTCCGTGTGCATGTGATTGAACTTTTCCTAAACGGCTGGACTGATTTCTATAAAGTTTTATGTGTGTGATTAAGTTGATTCAAGAATGTTTCAGATTCGCAATTTGATATGCAAAATCCCACTCCTCTCCTCTTTTACCCCCTCCCCTCCTAATTTCAAATTATCGTTGTAAAAACCCACAGTTTTTATCCGATTTCGATAAAACTTTACATACGTATACTTTAAAACAAGGAGAAAAATAATTTCTACAATTGGTTTACAAAAACCAACCCTTCTACCTAGTGTTGTAAAAAAACAGTTTTTTTTTCACGTCAGAAAAAAAAACATGAAAAAAAACTGTGAAAAAAAAACATGTTTTTTTTTCTGGGACATGTTTTTTTTCATAACTATTAAATTTCAAATTTTTAAGGCATTTATCGTTTAATATGACTGTTTTATAGTTTATACTAAATACTTATCTTACTTTTAAATCTACTATATCTTTCTGGTTCAGTAGGAAAAAAAAATTACAATAATATTGGTAACATTGACTGAAGTTTTCTTTTACGAAAGGGGACTTCCCGAAAAGGCTAGGTTGCGTGTGAAGGAATCCCCGTTCGGCCGTTCCCCATTGTTCGGATTGATACTCGCTATTTGAACTAGTGCTTCCAGGCCCTACAAATTTATCTGTAGACCTACGAATCTTTTCAAAAAATTAGGAAATTTAACTACGGTTTTTTGCCTCTTTTTATTACTTGTTGTGCTTTCCTTATATTCGTATACTTGTTAAACTCGCAGCGTATAGTAATACTGAGTCATTATCAGTAATTATGAATCATTTCGTAGCAACCGTTGGCGTAAACCAAGGATTGAAAAAGAAATAAAGCTCCTATTTTGTGTGATAATAGATTTAAATTCAAACTTAAAAGATCGTAATACAGAACTATCGGCGCAGTCTTCATTCACAGTGTGTACTTTGCTCACAATTTAAAATTGCAATCTCAAAATCTTTTGCATGCAATACAACCAGTAAAAGAAAATGTAACTATTTCTGAAGTTATGGATCTAGAGGGGACAGAAGAAGAAACAGAAAATTCCAACTCTTACCAACTAGTGTTGGTACTACTGATACTAGTGAATGTGGTACCGACATAGAAGATGAATAAAAAATTATGTTACCTATATAGATACATTTATGAATCATTATGTAAGATATTATATGATTTAGTAAGGTTTAAAACATACATGTAAAATGTAAGTTCCATAAATAAAACTATAATTTATCAAATATATTTTTTCTGAAAGAAAAAAAAAAACCGAAATTAGAAAAAAAAACGAGGGTGCTAGGGTTTTTTTCATGTTTTTTTTCACAAACAAAATTTTTCAATTTGCAACACTACTTCTACCCCTTTCCACCCCCTTAATTGTTGTCAGTGTTCTTTACACAAAGTCACAGACAACACCGTTTAACCGGTTAAACGACAACCATGAAAGCTGGCACACACACACACACACACACACACACACATATATATATATATATATATATATATTAATGGAGAAGGTTTCTGACCAAACAAAGATCCGAAAACCATCCCCTTACCCCCTTTACACCCTTTGAATGTTATACAAATCCACAGTTTTTATCCGATTTCAACGGAACTTTTCATAATTTAAAATAAAGAGAAAAATACTGTCAACTTTTTGTTATCAAAACAAAACTCCTCTCTTCATTTACACCCCCTTAATTTTTGTCAATGTTCTTTACACAAAGCTACAGTCAACACCTTTTGACCGATCGCCATGGAAGTTGGAAAATACATGATGTTTCTTTTTTCATGGAGAAGGTATCTGAACCGAAAATTTCAAAACCCTTACCCTCTCACCCTATATAACCCTTCATCTATATGCAAACCTACAGTTTTTATCCGATTTCAATGGAACTTTGCATATATATGCTTTAAAACTGTCAACGTTAGTTTTACAAAACCCAATCGCTTTCCCTCTTTACATCCCTTACTTATTGTCAATGTCCTTTATACAAAGCTAAGGGTTCTATCCAATTTTGAAGGAATTTTGCACACGTATACTTTAAAACAAGCAGAAAAATACTGTCTACATTAGGTTTACAAAAGCCCAACCACGTTCCCCCTTTACACCCACTTTTTTTGAATTCCAGTGTTCTTTAAAGAAACCCACAGTTTTAAATAACGTGAAAATAAATACAACTTTTTTAAGTTATGCCAGAGTATTCATAAAGAATGTCCTAATGTTTTAACATGTACATCAAATTGTAGCTTGGACCCCAAGTTTAAACGTTGTGAAAACCCGTTAAAAATTCTTATTTTCTGCATGATGCTGGAACAAACGAATATATTGCAGGTACAGATTTATGTATGCGGTATGTATTAATGCGTTGATGGTGATGTTTTGCAACAACTTAAACATATGATATAGTTAGGTTAAAATGCACCCTAGACCAAAATGTAAACTGATAATCTGTATCACAGCTTCAGATTCACTCCATTCTGGGAATTGTTCGGTTATATTAATGTTTAGTTTACTTCTGGAAATGGCTGGTGCCGAATTAATGAAACTTGTTACACATTGGAATTATGAAAGTAGTGTACGAGTAAATCAATCCCCATTAGACCGGGCAACGCCGGGTACTCTGCTAGTTTTATTATATAATTACGGAAAACAGTTGTACGAATTATAAAGGATAATATTAGATATTCTTTAGAGAACAGAATAATGTATTATACAAGGCAGGATCATTAAAATTTCAAAATAAGTTAAACGAATATCATTTTTTTAAATGTTTAGAGACTTTTTACTGACTTTGTACTCAAATTAATTCGAAGTGAACAACTCAACAGCACTCTTTCAGTCAATTCGTTGACTAAAATAAAATGTCCTGTTTGAGCTCACAGAGTTTTCTAGTTGATTTAATTTGCCTGTCATTGGCTTTTAAACAATAGCTCCAGCGTTTGCCTTCTTAGCCGTTGATAAAACACCTATTTATACTATCGTAGAAAACCGCTATAACCGATTTCAGAAAAACAGTAATTAGTTATTACGGACCTGAAGTTTGTGTATTTCTTAGAACTGAAGATGTAACAATGACTCATTTCACATACGTGGATACAAAATCCTTTTAATCGGTAGTATTACTAGTTTACATCAGACACAAACACCGAACCTAAACAATTAGCAGTTACACCCAAAACCCTGATCATGGCGTCAACACCAGTAAGCGACTGTTTTAGATTGTGAGAATGGTTTGCAAACCATAAACTATACCAAGCATCTAAATACATTACCTCTCACTGGGTTATGACGGCTTCTACTGTTGGTTGTAACATAGCCTTATAACAGAACAACTAGAAGTTTGTTTGCTGCTTTTTATCTTAAAATTACTGGGTTGATTATTAACTGAAGAAAATATTGAGATACAGTCATATATACTGAAAGAATAGGGAAATAAGGCAGTATGTTGTTGCTAAATACAATTGCCACTTCTGAAAAAAAAACATCAAAATATGGTTTGATTAGTCTGTTAAAATTCTGTTTTACTGACTGTATCTACGAGTTTACTAATTAACGTACAAATGTATAAACATTCGTCCAACTATGATTTGTTCTTTAATAGAGACACAAATAAATATAACCCCCGCTTTAACAAAACCAAGAATTCTCCTAAATCATTGTATAATTGATTAAATGGTAGCTCATAAAAATAATAAGTGAAATGAGAATTCAAATGAAATAACCCTAATGATAATACTTGGATACAAAGAATTTGTTCCAGTAAAAGATAGTATATACAGTTTTCGTATTTACATGAAAAGCAACAGAATAAATATCAGATCCGTAAATGTTCAAAACAGAAACATAATATCCACGAAATCTTTAATTTCAGAGATACTTTTTTACAATTCTCATCAAGTGATACTGTATAAACAATGAACTGCTGGATAAGGCTTCATGGTCGCTGTCTGTTATAGAGCTGTAAACGCACGATAAACTAGGGCAGGCATAGATAATTAAAATATTGATTACCTTTCCTACTTTCTGTATTTTTCTGAAATTCTAGAGTTCATGGTGACGAACGTGAATTGCCAATAGAGGACGAAACAAATAACACACAAATGTTTCTCTCCCATCTGCATCCAAAAAATTACATATTCGATGTCACTTCTATTTTTTTTCTCTTTCATTGTAACAACAGCGTTTCTGGAATAACGTTTTCGCATTTACGCGACCGGGAAAAAATAAACAGGAAAATGCGCCCGCGGCGGCAATTGGTTTCGTTTTGTGCGACCGCGTCTCTCGAGAGCCGGCGAATAAACGCCAGTCCACTCGGGCCGTACACCAGATATTTGACAACTTTCCCGCGCAATGGCTGCTGATAAATCGCTCGCTTTATGGCGCGCGGCGACAGGCGCTTGTTTGCTGGCTGCGATGGCGCAACCGGAACTGCTGCAGTGTCACCAACTGGCGTCCAACACTCCCAACAGACTTCCGTAAAAAACGGAAATTTCAATAGCAACAGCGGCATGGCAATTTACTATAAAAATTCAAATGAATGCATGAGACAGGTCAAGTTTAAAACCAGCAGCCTAGATAAGAGCTCGTAATGGTTCTTCTGCTTTGTTTACAACGCAGCAAATTGGAATAGAAGATACGCTGACAGTAAGAGATTACGTGAATTTTCATTGTTATTGGCACATTATTACTGTATAATGGTGTAAAGTATGTGTAGGGCTTGGGAGTTCATTAATATATGATAGAATCTCGGGACTGAAATTTTACACTTTTTCTTTAAACCTTTTATCGTACTAGGTTTTTTGTTTTTCTTTTTCCGGCTTTACGCCTCATCGAGGTCATTAGATGCGGGATGGGACTGGTGACAAAGAACGGGAAGGAATTCCGCCATGGCTTTTTTAAAGGAAGCATCCCGGCATTCGCCTGGAGTGATTTGGGGAAACGACGGAAACGTACTAGGTGAAGAAGTACCATGTACGCGTTTATTTAACAAAGTTAGAGTCTCAAGGAACTTTCTGCCATTAAACATCGAACAACAAATGTTCAACAGGAAGTCTTATTTCAGTTGAACTTCCATCTTTAGCCTTCGGCTGTTGACGAAATCTTCCCACATTCACATCACTGTCGTGCAAACTATTCGGTTACTTCCATTAATTCGGGGTGACTATTATCTTCTCTCAAACTATTACTGGTAACGAGTACGTGAAATGTGTACAAATGAAAGCTTAGAACGCACGTAGCATATGTGCGACGTTGAAAACCTTTTAGGAATTCTTAAAGTAAATTGATTAATCTCAAATTCATCAGTTGAATACGACTATTTAATGAATAATTAAGAGAGAAATATTATTGCTGTGTCCTGGATCAGCAAATGTCACGTGGACAACACATGCTGTCGGCCCTGGTAGCTTGACGGCTGTCCTCAAGTACCGAGAGTCCGGCCAAGCGCATGGGTGGTTCTGACGAAATATTGTCTCCGTCATTTGAGAAGTAGCATTTGCAAGAATGGCAATAGAAAAATGATTGGGTGGCTGTATGGCCAAAAAGACATTTTCCATTTCTTAAAAAAAGGTTAAAACAGTGGGTTAATCTTACGAAGATCCAAATGATGTTCAGATTTCGCCGCCACGAAAACTTGAGTTGAAAGTGACTAGCGGTATGCTCAATAAAAATTTTATGGAAGGAGAACTACCATGGGAGTTATAAATATGAATTCAAATGGTCACGAGAAAGCATGTTTTTAACGAATTGTCAGAGAAATTAGTAGCGAACAAATGTTACTTTACTTACCTCGTTCGTATTCAATGTGGTATAAGGAAAACAGAGTTGGTCTAAGAAAGCAATTAAGGGTTGGTGGAAAGGCGGACGAGCAGTTTCCGTGGAGGTGGGTATTCACAGTTTGTAATTACGAATCCAAGTGCCCAGTCCTCCAGGGAACAATAATCGCACAAAGAACACTCAGACAACGATTATTATTTTTCTACCTAGTTACAAAATCAAGAGAGAGAGAGAGAGAGAGAAAAGAAACTCGTATTTCTAGTATTTGAAGTACTGCAACTAGGAAAATAAAGTTATTTGTCATAAATGCGTACTTCAAAATACCTAAAAGAAACCTTGAATCGATTTTGTACAACGTTATTTGTATCGCAGTATAGTGGTTGCTTGACGACTCCATCAAGCAGTGCACGTTTCGAATAATTACACTGTTTAGAATTTCAAATTGCATAAATCGTAGCTTCGATTCTGGACACTTGCCCAAAATGAAGAATAAGAAAATTATTGATTTTATTCAATAAGCAAATAATAAAAAACTAAATGTACCGCCATTATTGGAACTGTTTATATATCTATGGATAATTGCATATGTTTGTTTACTAAGCTGGTATGTAGGAAGTTATGTTACGGTGTATCAAGGGTTCAGGTTTTAATGCGAATAATCTCAAGACTATTTTCCTTATTTCTTCCAACAACAAATTTCATTTAAGAAGTTACCTATGTTCTTCTTTCATCCTGTTATTTAAAGCTAATTTATGTCAGCGGCACGACAGCTTGTAACTCTGATATATTACTAATAAACGTCACTGTAAGCTTACAGGCGATTCATTATTCTTTACAGCCAGTCGACTGTGGATTAATTTTCCCAAGAAGGATGATGAAGAATATAAAGACTATGAAAAGCATTGGTCGGGTTACGTGTCTTCTTACTACTTGTTATTTCTTTTAAAGTAATTTGCTTCCCGTGAACGTAGACGCCAATAAGAAAAATCTGAAATAAGTCAATGAAAATATAGATGTATTGGTATGTTAACATATTTCGAAAATTATTATTTAGTTGCCAAACTCAATACCTCAGATATTAAAATAATTTTGTCTGATACATCATTCTTTCAGTATCCTTCTTTCAATTTTATTATTTCCCAGCGTTTGTTTTATTAGAATTCTAATATGGAACAAATTCACCCGAAATATTTGATGTAATTTCGAATATTGAACGATTTTTAAACACATACCGCGTGCGGCACAAAATTTCCGTAAGATCGCTGCTTGCTGCGGAATCCTTCATCGGTGATTTCAATACTATAAGCCTTTAATTTAATCGTATTTCTAATACCAGGTTCTACAACTCGATGAACTTAAAAAAAAACCATAAAAGTTTTAATGTTCAAATATCAAGAAATATAAAAATAAGGGTGAGTATTAAATAACAAAATTATTACAATCTGAATTATGCTCACTTTATCTGCTATCAGATTCTTTAAAGCGTAAAGAACAGTTTAGGGACTGCTAGTCGGAATATTTCCGGTCTTATGATTATTTATTGTGGCTGGTAAATACATGTAGATGAAAATTTGACATAACGTTTGTTTGAATTCTGTCAGATATGAATGAAAACAGTAAACAAAAAATAGGAATCATAAATCAAGGTTCTTAAAATATGGGTGCAGAAAAAAAATTAATCATACTCTAACAACCACCATGATTTTTCATATAAATTAATACTAGTTTAGTCGTCTTCGCCTTCGGAATGACGCATTTTCGAATCCCTGTTCGGCCATCCTGATTCCGGTTCCATGGTTTCATAAAATCACTCCAGGAGACAATGTTCGAAATTGGCTCGTTCCTCCACCCAGTCATTTCAAAACTCTGATGGAGTCATGGACTCAAATTTGACAAAGAGTAAAAAAATAAAATAAAATAAACCTGTTAAAATCAAGGCATGCAGCTAATCATTATGTCAAAAAAAGGTAATGAAAATGGCTCCAGAGGACAGGGAAATGTCTAGAGAATATACAGGGTTAGACTAAATAATCCATCGAGTTTCAAAACACTGTGTATTGAAAAGTGGACAATCTTAAAAGACGAAGGATAAATGAAAAGATACATAAACTCACCAAGTTTATAAGCCCGCTTGGTGTCTGGCACAAGATGGCAGAAAAGCAGGAAAAGAGTTTTTATATGAGAGAATCCGTATACCTGGTATGTTGCAGGCGTGGTTGTTGCCGCAACTGACTGCTGAATCCCCCACTTTCATCCTACAATAGGACGGGGTATAAATCACTGGAGTACAAATGTCCACGATTTTCTCAACAGAGAGCTGCCACGTCGCTGGGTACGACACGGTGGACCGGGTCACGTTCCTCTGTTGTCATAGCCTCCCGGGTCGTCAGATCCGATTCCATCCGATTTCTGTTTGTGGGGTTATGTGAAAGACAAAATTTATGTACCACCAATGTCAACAACACTGCGAGAATTACAGGAACGATTCACTGCTGCTGTGACGGACATTGATAGAAATATAGTATCGAAAGTATGGACGGAACTGGATTACCGTTTGGGTGTGTGTCGGGTGACCAAGGTTACATACATTGTATATTTATAGTATGTACCAGAAACTTGTTGAGTTTATGTATCTTTCCTTGTATCACTCGTCTTCTTAGGTGGTATACTTTTCATTACAAGGGATTTTGAAATCCGATGAATGATTTATGCTAACTTTGTACAACATCGGTATCTTGGAATAAAAACGTAGTACAAAAATGGACAACTGCAAATTACCCTCGTCGAATTAAGGAACAAATGATAGAGCTTTTTAAACAAAAATTTTTGCAGTTGTTTGAATCCGAATACAATTATTGCAGGCAATAAGCGGGGTCTGAATGGCGTGCGCCGCGATTGTTCTGGAAACAAGTGCTTAATTACAGCAGGTATTTACAACAGGTGCTGGGAGTCAACGGGGACAGAAGCGACTGTGCAGTGTGCAAATCCTTTACACTTGCATAAATGTCAAGACCTTACCTTTTACATGCGGTGTGTTGCTGTGATAGCTGATATTTAGTGATATACAATAATTAAGTACAAATAAACGTCAAATCCGACGATTTGAGTCATTCACATTCTAATGAAAATACAATAAATATCTTGAATATCATCGTTGGAATTATTTTCTTGACAAAATGTATCGAGCAATTAATCCAGACATTTATAACGTAAATTTCCGGTTCAGTTGCTTCAATGTCTAACTATTAAACATTATTTCATTGAGGACTATTTTCTTAAGTTTTTCGTGTATCGAATTATTTATAGCGGTATTCTGGTAGTTATTATCTATACCGATTTTATAAACAGTGCAGCCCTTGATCGAGAAATACAAGATCAAGATTACTATCATAACGGTTAATTTACATTGATAGTGTTCCTACATGTTTCTTTTTTTTTTTTTTTAAACTAATATGCCAGAAACATTTATTACTTTTGTGTGATTAAAAAGAAATGTACCTAGTCATTAGAACTCGATATTTAAGGGATTCAGTCTTAACCGAAGACTTTTGTGTGTAATATTGCTAGAATATTCTTTTGATGTTCTGGGATTTTTGAATCTAGAAAATGCCACATATAACATACCATGTAGAAAAACGTTTGTTTTAAGGTCCATGCTGAGATATTCCTTATTGTTCTGTCGGAATAATACTAATTAAAAATGATTTACTTTGATTAAATTGGGATATTAAAAATTATATATTAATGAATTAATGTTAATCAAAAAGAAAGACGTTCAATAAGAAATTTATGATACAATAAAAAAACTATGCATTCTACACACTAGGAATGATTTTAATTTGCCATCATAGGAAAAGTTGATATGAAAAAATACATCAGTTCAATAAGAAATTGGTAGGTGAGAAATCATATAACAACATGAATAAAAAGAGTCCTTTGTCATGAGTTACATTAAATTTCCTTAGCGTGAAACTCGCTCACCACACTGAGTTAATGTAGTCGTAAGTAACTAGCGAGGGCTGGACGTGGAAAGGTACAAGGGGCTTAGGTTCAAACCTAGGACCAGACCATCTGACAGCATTAATTATCTGGTTTTCCTTCATCATATAGGTGAACGCTGGAACAGTTCTTATTTTCCGTAACAATGTATTTATTTATCGTATGATGAATGTACAAATATTTTTATAAGGTTCTAAAAAAGTGTGAAAAAATGTGTACATTACAAGCTCATATAATCTTATACCTCTTGATCTAGTGTTTTGATCCATTCAATTGCCATGTTGGATGCATGGTGTATTTCCATTATTGTTACTTTGTAAGCTCCAAGAGGATAATCAGAAACAGTGTGGTGAATTGACTGTAAGGTTGTTCCACAATCACAGTTTGCAGAACCTTTCGTCTAGTAAGTAGCCACATCGGCCTTGTCGTGTTCGAATCCGATTGATGATTCTCCATTGCCATCTTGGGAGATCGAATCCTTGTTTCCACCCTGAAGGTTTCCAAAAACATGATTATTGAATTCGGATAACTGCTGTTATTGAGTTGAGAGAAGGTCCAACAAGGCTGACTGCTTTACACCACGGGTGTTTCTTGATTTCAAGCATTGGTGCTTTGGTTGTGTAAAATCTCGCTGTATAGGTAACCATCCCTTAGGAGAGCTTCTGATCCTCTTGCAGCTGGAGGTGAAATTTTACAGAAAGCAGGAAGCCTTAGGGAGCTTATGATTCGAATATATCCATTAAGTATTTGCACTGCCTGATATTTACTGCCGACTATTTTCTTCATGTGAGCACTAATGATCCAAGTCGGGCAGCAGTATTCAGTAAAACAGTATGATAAATTAAGGCTGTGGTTCTTAATACGTGAGCACTGGTGCCCCTTGAAGTACCAGCAAGCTTTTGAAGAATGTTATTTATCGTATGGACTTCAGCAGCACATTCGGGATGACGCCGATTCGAATCCGGGTCCGGGCATCCGGATTTGGTTTTTCCATGGTTTCCCCGAATCACTCGAGGCGAATGCCAGGATACTTCCTTCAAAAAGGCCATGGGCGAATTCCTTCCGGTTCATTGTTCCTAGTCCCATCCCGCCTCTAATGACCTCGAAGTCGACGACGCGTAAAGCCATAAGAAAAAAAAAAGACTTTAGCAGCCACATGTGAGTGATTCTGCTTGAAATTCAAAGTTCTGACTAGTGTCATGCCCAGGTATTTTGTGTACAGCAACAGGGCAAGAATCACTTCTGTATCTGACTTCTGGTTTATAATGTGACTAGCTCGTACCCGCAACTTCGTACGCGTAGTTTAAGAATTTTTTTGCCAGAATTAAATATAGAAAGTTGTTGGTAACGAAGGATTGGTCCCAAACAATATCGAGTCGGAATAATATGACTGGGAAGCTAACACTATATCATTGTACCGTCGAACCTGTCTCTTGAAGAGAATCAATTTCCAACATATTTCTGTCACCATTCGATAAGGTCTCAAAATTTCGTGACTACAACTGTTAATCATACTGGAAAAAATATCCTGTGCCCTTCATACAGATTTACTTATAAAATTCCATCACAACGATATAGCCATTTAGTCGTCAAAACGTAACAAAAAGACAGAGAGTTACTTCCGTATTTATAATAATATTACTGTGGTACACACTCACACCTGAGGGATCGTCCACCCGATGCAAGCGTAAATATTGCCGAGGCCTTAAGAAATAATGTAAATAATATAACACGGCAATTTCCGCACCATACAATAATGCTAGGAGGTGACTTTAACTTGCCAGATATCGACTGGACTAATTACGTTCACGTTACTGGGGGCAGGGATAAAGCAGCTTGCGAAATCATTCTAGACCTCTTCTCAAATCACAATCTTGAACAACTCGTAACTGAACCAACGCGATGCCTCAACGGTAACGGAAATATTTTAGATATAGTTGTTACAAATAGGCCTGAACTATTCACGAATATTTCTACCACCGCAGGAATAAGTGATCACAAAGCTGTAATTGCTACAATAAAACTAACAACCACGCGCAGAAAGAGAAAAGAGAGGATCGTTTACAGATTCGAAAAGGCTTCAAAAGAGTGTTTTAAAGCGTATTTGAGGCATAATTACCACACCTTCTTAGTAGCAGGAGGCACCGTTGAAGAGAGGTGGCATCGATTCCTACATATAGTCGGGGAAGGTATGAACTTGCATATACCGAAACGGACAATCAGGGAAGAGAACGATCCCCCATGGTACACACGGGAGGTTAAAAGGTTACTCAAGAAGCAAAGGAAGATACATGCACGATCAAAAAGGACGATGCATCGGACTGATTTAGATAAGCTAGAGGAGATAAGGGGACGTGTTAAGAATGCGATGCGTGAGGCCTTTAATAACTTTCGTGAAAATTCTCTCTCTAAGAGCCTCACTGAAAACCCTAAGAAATTTTGGTCGTATGTAAAAAAAGTTGGTTGTAGTGGGAACAATAAGCCAGTTCTAATAAAAGACGGACGGGAAGTTGAAGACAGCCGCGACAAAGCTGCCGTATTTAATACCGAATTCAAAAATTCATTCACGCGAGAAAACATGGAAAACATCCCCACTTTACCACATCGTGTGGCATTAGATATGGATCCGATAGAAATTGATAGCGTAGGAATTGTAAAGCAATTAAAACTCCTGAAGTGGGGTAAAGCGCTGGGTCCCGATGGTATACCGGTAAGAGTATTTTCTGAATACGCGGAGGATATTGAACCATTTCTGTCAGATATATTCCGTAAATCACTAGAAGAGAGAAAAGTACCTTCTAGCTGGTAGATAGCCCAGGTAATGCCCGTTTTTAAGAAAGGAGATCGGAGTGATCCTAGGAATTATCGACCCATATCTCTAACATCGGTCTGCAGTAGAATTCTGGAACATGTCATATGCTCGAACAAAATGAAGTTTCTGGATGATAACGAGTTACTTACACCATGTCAACACGGATTTCGGAAGAAGAGATCGTGTGAAACACAATTGGCCCTATTTTCCCACGACATAATGAAAGTTATAGATGCAGGTTCGCAAGTTGATGCAGTTTTTTTGGATTTTCAGAAAGCTTTTGATTCTGTGCCACACAACCGACTTTTAGCGAAGATTCGAGCTTACGGTATTTCGGCTCAGATTTGCGAGTGGTTTACGTGATTTTCTAATTGGTCGATCACAGTATGTCGTTGTTGACGGGGAGGCCTCTTCTAAGATAAATGTTACTTCGGGCGTTCCTCAAGGAAGTGTAATAGGTCCACTTCCTTTCTTAATATTTATAAACGATCTAGGTGACAACGTCAAATGCTGGTTGCGATTGTTTGCCGACGATGCGGTTATCTATAGGGAAATAAGGTGCTCCGCCGATTGCTTAGAAATTCAGCGTGATTTGGATGCTATTTTCGATTGGTGCCGTAAATGGCAGCTTACACTAAATTGCAAAAAGTGCAAGGCAATGCGGATAAGTAACAAGAAGAATCAGTTTGTTCACGATTACAAAATAAACAATTCAGCTGTTGACACGGTTGATTCCGTGAAGTATCTTGGGGTGATAGTACGAGGTGCATTCAAGTTCTAAGGCCTCCGATTTTTTTTTTCTAACTAACTACTCACCAGAAAACTATGAAACTGGTGTTACTTCTTGACATAATCTCCCTGCAGACCTTCAAATTTTCACAATGTCGACGCCATTATTCCATGGTCGTGGCGAAGGCTTCTTTAGGAGTCTGTTTTGACTACTGGAAAATCGCTGAAGGAATAGCAGCACGGCTGGTGAATGTGCCGCCACGGAGAGTGTCTTTCATTGTTGGAAACAGACAAAAGTCACTAGGAGCCAGGTCAGGTGAGTAGGGAACATAACAAATCACTTCAAAGTTGTTTTCACGAAGAAACTGTTGAGTAACGTTAGCCTGATGTGCGGGTGCGTTGTGGTCCGTCAGCATTCGTGGCACCCACCTGGAGGACTCTTTTCGCATTTTCAGGTCATCATGCAGGATTGTGTGCACAGAACCCACGGAAATGCTAACACTGGAGGCGATCTGTTCAACAATCATTCGGCGGTCCTCCAAAACAAGTCTCTCCACTTGCTCGATCATGACGCCAGACCGGCTTGTGAGAGGCCGAGGTTGTTTTGGTTTGTTGTCACACGATGTTCTGCCTTCATTAAACTGTCACACCCACGAACGCACATTCGACACATCCATAACTCGATCACCATATATCTCCTTCAACCGTCGATGAATTTCAGTTGGTGTCACACCACGCAAATTCAGAAAACGAATGATTGCACGCTGTTGAAGTGAGGAAAATGTTGCCATTTTAAGTATCTAAAACAGTTCTCATTCTCGACGCTGCCGCTAGAGTTCCATCTGTCGTATAGTTCTGCCATCTTTGTCACATATTAACAACAAGTGCACACTCATTTTAAAACAATGTGCATGTTTCTATTTCTTTCCAGTCTGGACAAACAAAATCGGAGGCCTTAGAACTTGAATGCACCTCGTACAAAGCAACATGAAATGGGAAATGCACATAACTTCCGTCGTAGGCAAGGCTAATTCTAAATTACGATTCATAGGTCGTATTTTGAGGAATTTTAATGCTCAAACAAAAGGAGATAGCGTATAAAACACTAGTGCGTCCGCATCTGGATTACTGTTGTGGGGTTTGGGACCCGTATCGCAAGGTTCTGATTGAATCAGTTGAGACGGTGCAGAGGAGAGCCGCTAGATTCGTGACTTGTTGTTACAGCCCTTATGAAAGCGTCACAGAATTGATACATAGATTGGGCTGGGATAGTTTGGAAGACAGATGACGTAGCTTGCGTTCGAATTTATTGGAGAATATGCGAAAAAATTTAAATTTCGAGTGCAATGAAATACTTCTTCCGCCAACGTATTTAGGTCGCAATGACCGGAGGGATAAGATTAGAGAAATAAGATGCCGTACTGATACTTATATGTTTTCCTTCTTTCCTCGCACTATTCGGGATTGGAATGGGCGGGTTTAGGATTGGTGCTTAGCACCCTCTGTCACCCACAATTTTTGTGATTTGCAGAGTATGGATGTAGATGTAGATGTAGATAACGTAAAAAAGTGTACACCTACAACATTGCAAGATTACCTACGATTTGCCTCGCATTGTACCCCTAACTTTCTAATATCTACAGTTTAACATTCAATCCGAATAACCTACGGCCCAGGCCTGACTCTTACAATGAAAACAATTTTTAAAAATCTTAGCCTCCACGGAGATTTGAAGCGGGGTTTATAAACAGTTTTATTTGGTTAAATTGTGATCATTGGAATGATTCTGTCATTATTATATCGAGCATCCGTGCGAAGTCTTTTTTATAATTTTGAGTTTGGATAATTTCGTAATATACAGTATTCATATATGCTATATATTCGTCGTAAGTACTCTTTTCCGTTTGTAGCATATAAGTTAGGGTATTGCCTAGTATCCACTGTACCGTGTTGTGTTTCGTTTCAGGATATCTCTTTTTCTCAGGTTTCAGTATTTCCTGGATGCTCACGGTTAACGGTGATGTTCTGTCAAGGAAGGCTATTCTTCTTCTTGCCCAATTCCATATTTTCTGGTTTTGGTTACACGTTATTCTGTGTATCAGGGTGTCAGTATTTCCGCAATTTCTGCACCTGTCATTCGGGGCTAGATGTATTTCGTAAAGTCTTCTGTTGGTTGAGATTTTTTCAATTACGACGTCATACCACAAGGATTGTGTTTTAGTGTTTAGAGTTTTATTCGTTATATTTTTCCAGATGTTGCTCCAGTTGTATTGTGGATTTTTAATTTCGATTTTATTTCTGTGGTTAGATGTGTTGATTATTTTGTAGATTTCTTTTGTTGTCTTGTTGTACAGGGTGCATCCTTTGGTTTTTGCATAAGTTGTTTCTAGGTGAAATTTTCTCATATGTGGTAAGGTGAACTTTATCGCGGCCATGTTGAAAGGTATTTCCTCAGTGACTGGTTTTGTTTCTTTAATCAAGTTATTTGTTGGGCCGTTTGGGTCATTTTCCGCTGTCGTTATGGTTCTTTTGAGGAATAATGCGCAGCATCTTTCGCGTACGCTTATCATTCCTATGCCTCCATTACCTATGGGTAGAGTCATTGTTTTGAACGCTGTTTTGAAGATCTTACCCCTGCTTGCGAACCACCCGAGCAGATTCTGTATCCGATCTGCAATTGTGTCGGGTATCGGCAGTACTTGGGCGATGTAGACCATTTTACTCAATAAAGATACTTGTACGATTTTAGCCTTCTGTATTGCATCCAGATCTCTATCACAGTGCATGTTTATAACAGCCCTAATTTTTGGTAGTGTTATGAGCCAGTTTTTAGTTATTGTTTTCATAATGTTCTTTTGAAAAACAATGCCTAATGTCTTATGTTCTTCTACTTGCTCGTACCAGATGTCTGTTGGAGGTGGGATCTCTGCTCTACTTATTTGGAGCAGTGCAGTTTTCTTTGGGTTAAGTTTTGCGCCTGTTGCTTCCGTGAACGTTGTGATTATTTCCCACGTTTTTTGGATGTCCTCCGCTGAAGTTTCGGCTATACAAATGTCGTCTGCGTATCCTCTGCATGTAAATTTGTATCCGTTTAGATTAATGCCTGTTAAATTTTGGTGACATTTCTCAAGCAGGGGTTCCGTTGCTAGTGCGTACAGGATCATTGATAGCGGGCATCCTTGTCTTATCGATCTTTCTATCTTGACGGGCGCTGACAGGTGTCCGTTTATAAGAAGTTTTGAATGTGTGTTTGTAATTATTTTCTTTATTACTTCCACGAATGGGGAGCCAAATCCTTTATGTTCCATGATTTTTAAGAGGTAATTATGTTCAATTCGGTCAAAAGCTTTTTCAAAATCGAGGAATAGTAGAGCTGATGGCGTTTGTTTTTCTGCGTTTATGCTGATAATATCACGGTATTCGCACACAGTATTTAAGATGCTACGTCCGGGAATAGCACTGGTTTGATGAGGTCCTAAGATTTTCTCCATGAGGGGTTCCAGTCTAGTTTTGAGGATTCTCGTTAGTATTTTAAAGTCTGAATTTAACAAAGTTATTGGTCGTATTTCATTAATTTTTTTGATCTGGTTGCCTTTGGGTACTAGCACTATGATGCCCTCTGTGAAGGCGGTGGGAAGATTATCCTCTGTCCATAAGTCGTTTAGAATCTCTGTTAACTTATTTCTTAGCATGGGCCAGTAATGAATATAAAATTCTATGGGTAACCCATCCGGTCCTGGGGATTTCCCTCTTGCTGCTTTGTTTATCGATGTATGAATTTCATCCTGGTCAAAAATTCTTGTTAGAGTTGCTGATTCTTCCACACTTGCTGTGTTACTTGAGTTGGATATTAAATCGGCGATTGCCGCCGTACTAGTTGGAGTTGACTTAAAAATATTTTTATAATGCGTGGTAATTTCTTTAATTATATCTCTTCCGTCCTTGATGTTTTCACCATTTTCTTTAATTATATTGGTTATTAAAGTTTTTTTACTCCTTTTTGTGCTCCTTATAAGGTGGTACAAGGCTGCCGTTTCTTTGGTTGCGACGTCAGTCGGTTTTGAAGTTGTCAGAAGTTTGTTTGCTTGCATATTTTGTAATGATAGGATCTTGGCTTTGTATTTTTTTATTTTTATATTAGTATCGACAGTTATGGTGGGCTCTTGGTATAATTCCTTGATGCATCTGTAATAATACTCAATTGTGCCCTTCATCCAATAGTTCTTTTGTGTCCCCCAGGAGATTAAGGTTCGTTTTAGTTTCGGTTTCACATGTTCAACCCACCAAGATAGTGTGCTTTTATATTTTTTACAGTTTTTTAGACATTCGTCCCAGACACTTTTGATTTCTTCGTCTAGCGCCGGGTCTTCAAGCATAGAGATGTTACATTTCCAGAATCCTTTGCCTCTGCTAACTGGCTGCCTCTGCATGTTGACAGTACATTGCATACTGTTGTGATCTGAAAAGCTTAGAGGAAAAATGTTTGCACTGGTTGTTTTGGTTCGGAGAGTCTCCGTTACGTAGATCCTGTCGAGTCGGCTTGCCGAGTTGTTTGAGACATATGTGTAGGCTTTGGCATTTCCGTGAATGCATTCCCATGCGTCGTGAAAGTCCATCCCTCGAATGAGGTTAGTCAGCTCCCTGCACCCATTGAAATTTGGGGTTTGATCTTTTTGGCTTAGTACACAATTAAAGTCACCTCCCATTATTATTGCACCTGTGGTATTTCGCAGGAGATAGGGTAGCTCTGTTTTGTAGAAGTATGCTCTTTGGGCTCGATTATTATTGCCAGAGGGGGCGTAAACATTGATTATTCGCGTGTTATTTATTGTAGTTGCAATGGCCCTGCCGTTTGTTAATGTTTCTGTACTAACCGTCTCAATTCCCTCTCTAATCACGAGGGCCGTTCCCGTGTTGGTTTCTTTGGAGTAGTTGATTATTCCATCGTATCCAGGGATGTTTAGTTCCGTAAAAGTCACTTCTTGTAACATTGCGATGTCAATACTGTTTTGTTTAATATAATCCGCTAGGCATTTTATTTTGAATGGCGTAATTACTCTGTTCATATTTATAGTTGCAATACTATAACTTTGATTGCTTGTCATTGGTTATTTTACGTCTCATCAGATCCCTCCATTACTTCCTCGTACCAGCTGTCTTTACTGAGGAGTTTTGGTTTATCTTCTTCTCTTATCTTCTGATCGTTTACGTATTTTGGTGTGTCTTGTCCTTCAATTCTCACTTTGGTTGTTTCTTCTTCTTCTTCTTCTTCTTGTCTTGATTTGGCGTTATTTGTTGTTCGTTCTACTTTCTCTGCTATTCTTTTTACTGGTTTGCCGTTGTTTTCGAGTCGTTCACTGAGAGCTCGGCGTTTTTTTGCTTATGTATTGACTTGCGGTATTGGCACCATCCTTATTTGCACTTCTGCTAGATTGTCTTGTTATTCTCTTCTCGCTTATTTCTTTCTCGGCTTTGTTATTGATCGTTGAGCTGTGCATTTCAATCCGTTGTTTTGTTTCGGAATCTTCTTCTGCCTGGTGAGTTGTTTTATTTGTAAATGTTTCTATGTGTATGACATGTTCTGGGATACTCTCTTCTTCTATTTCTTTTTCATGTAATTTCTGTTCCGGTTCTTGTTCTTCGTTTTCTTCTTCTTCTTGTCCAGATTTTTCGGCTTGTGTTTCCTGTTTACCGCCGTGCTGTTCCGAGTTGTCCTCTACATCGATCTCCATGTTTTCCGTGTTTTCCAACGTTTCTGTGTGTGGCTCACATGCTGATGTTACAGTGTGGCCTATGTTTACACTGTTGACTTGTGCCGTGGCTTCTGCATAAGACGCTGTGTTGCTACTTTCCTTACTCGCTTCCGCGATTGTAGCATTTGCAGTTATAGTTTCTGATGTTGACAATTTTACTCTTGGAAGTTGTAATGGTCGGCGTTTTGTACACTCAGATCTTAGATGTCCTGGTTCATTGCAAACAGAGCATGTGCGCGGTTGTCCCTCATATATTATTAATGCTTTGAAACCCTGTATCATTATATAGGAAGGTATATGTTTTTTTAAATCAATTTTCACACACCGTATGCCGTTGTTTGCTTGGAATCTGAACTTAGGGCTCCATTTTTCGTCGGTCGCCGTTATTATTTCACCATAGTTTCGGATTGCTGCCGTTACACTAGCATTACTAATTTCAAATGGTACATTAAAAACTCTTACTGATCGTAGCCCCAGCCCTGCGTGGCTTATATATACGGTACTTACGGTTCCATCTGGGTTCTGGTAGTCGGCTTTCCCTCCAGTTTTCTCTACGATAGTATTGCACAAGTTGTCATTTGTCATTTTAACGTATACTGCATAAGTCAAGAAGTCCATTTGGATTCCGTATACATCTGCGTCTGTCAAGTCGAATTTTTCATACAGCCATTCATGGAAGTCATATGCACGTGGTCTTGTCTCCTTCGCGTCGAACGCAAATTTCAGTGTATTCTTCCGTATCGTCGATTCCATTTTCACTATCGTAAACCACAAGCTAAGTTTTCACTGATACACTCACTGAACCTCGCTTGAGGAAAGTATCGAGCAACCGCACGCGACGGCGGCTCGATGCGAACTGTCCCACTGAGCTGCCTGTCCACTACACGGAAACACGGTACGGGGACGTCCATATCCAACGTGTCTGTCTATCGCCGCATTTCGAAGTTATGAGACAACATGTGTTATTTATTTATACAGATAATTTTTCAATCAAATGTAGACAGTATTTTTCTCCTTGTTTCAAAGGATAAGTGTGCAAAGTTTCATTGAGATCGGATGAAAACTGTGTATTTGTATGAAGAACAAACTAACAAACAAACAACCAAACAAACAAACATACATTCATCTTTATATATAAAGATTGTCTGTTGAGTAAATGAAATGTCGCTATAAGTGTATTCTGAGTCTTTAAATATACATCAAAAGTTTCCATATCCATATCAATGGACAAAGTTGTTTCAGCACCGGAAAGTTGGCACTCTCCACAATAACTGCCTAGTTTCCAGCCTGAGCTAGGCTTACAGTTGAATAAGGCTTCTCATTTGTCTCCGATCAGGACCTCCATGTGTCAGGAATGGAACCATTAATTCAGCTGGGATCTCCTGTCAGCAGTGACACCACAGGGGAGTTGGTGGATGAGTCGGATGGACAGCGCGATCCACCTGGACGGATGTTAAAATGAGAAGGAAAAAAAAAAAAAAACACTAACAAAATGCGTAACAGGCTGTAATAGTTATCTTCTTATCTGTTCTCCCCTAATTTTTGAGAAGAATATCAGTATACTGTTATGATCAATTACAAAGATCCAGAGATGCTGAGTACCTGTGGGTCAGCCGACCAGTGCAGAAGACGGCGGAGCTAGTCTTCGAAATATCGTGTTTTCACAATACAATCCGGCGGTACACCCGTGAAGACTTTATTGCAGTCGTATGCCGGGAAAGTCTTCGTTACAAATTACAAAGACCTTGACCGATTGCTTTGTCGTTCATTCATAAACAACCAGTGATATACCAGCCCTAACGACAATGACTTACAGTTAAAATACTTATAAGGCATAAGGCGCATATTTGATACTAAGCGACTTTTTTGACGACTCTTCAGAATCCATTAAATAAATATTTTTAATTTTTCACCCCACGTTTACATCTTCAATGTGCAGTTCACAAAATTATGGGTTGCACCACATCTCTTCTCTATCATTTCCACTCTAACTGCACGAGGGAAGAAAGTATAAAAATGGGCATCAGTGCGGAAACTTATCTTTCCTGCCATTACGACCGTTAATGGGTTGGTGGACAAAGCATTTCGCTGCAGTCGTTAATGAATGTGATGTTTGCTCGTTTGCTAATAAATTCAAACAGAAACTTTGATGTCTGTCAGACAACACAAGCTCAATTTATGCATTATATTAGTGACAACTTTCGTAAGGATTGTAGCAGACAATCACAAAATCTTTGGTTTTTTTCTGGTAAATGGAAAGGAACGTATATTTTTTAGATTTCTTTTCGTTAAGTATAAACGTATTTAGTGCCAGAGGCATCCGATCCGGCACACAGATGTCTGAGTCAGTGGCAAAAAGGGGGGGGGGGGGAGGGAGGGGAAGACAGAACACCGAGGAAACTGGAGTAAGAAAACACTATTTTTCCCGCTGGACACAATTTGATATTCAGTAATAACAAATGTGGAATGTTTACTTTCCCTTATTTCATAATATACATACTTTATATAATCGTTGTATTTTACTAAATCGGGAACACATTTTAAATTATTACATAGGATCTTGTCAGACAGAGATGAAGCAAAGATTTTTTATGTTAGGACTGACTGTGAACTACTTTTTGAAGTACTTCAGCCAGCTGTCCCCAGTGGTCAGCAATTAGTGGCCCTCGACTGGTGCGTTCGGCCCATATTGACTGCTCAGGGACCAATAAATGTGGAGAACGCCTGCAGTGCTGCCACTTCACTCCCTTTGCTTGTGGCGAAAGATGCCTGAGAGTAAAATTGCAGTGCGAAGTAATTTTGCGGTGAATCAGGGAAACATAATAACATTCAATATAAGTTTCTAGTATGAACGGCTGTATTTATTCATTTAACATACAAAAATCACAAATAGAATTAAGTTTAAATTTCGAACTGTCAATACCTATTCTTGTTTGGGAATCATGGTTCACTTCCTTGACCTATATGTGGTATTAAACAATCTGAGCTACCAATTGGTGAAGTTGAGTGTTAGCTAATCATCGTGATGTTAAGCTGTTGAAAAGCAAATATGTTTAGCACTGAACGAATACGCATACGATTTCATGATACTCGTGTAATTGTTACGTGGTCAAGAACTTTTTTTTATTGATACCTGTGTTGTTTTATTAAAGAGACATGTTTTCTTCCGAGCTCTTATGTTAGGCACGTATTGCTAATAGTGTAGCCCGAGGCTTGTATAAAACACAGTAAAATTGGCGGTGACTTGTTTAATTTCATCAATCTGAAGATTGTTTGTAAGTGGACCAACTGAAAACATTAGTCAAGCTCACTGCGATTCTCAACACTTTCCAATGCGAGTACAATGATTTATTAACTTCGCTAATAGATAACATCTTAGTTTTAAAATACGTGCAAGCCATTTTTTCAGCTTGTTTTAGGTAATTTTCTACTGTATATAGTTTACTCCGTTCTAATGCTCACGTCTTATTATGGCAGCCAGATTTTGTATAGTGATAATCAATTGTGTCATGCGTTTTAACTTATTTTGAGTTAAATGCTAGAGACTGTGCTGAATTTGTAATGTTGTAAGTATAATTTACAATATAAAAGCGTTATAATACTATCTTTCATATTTGGTTTAAATTAAATGACTTTCTTAATTCCTAATGATTCTGGTTTTACTATGAAGATCATATAATTAAAATCTTTAGAAATTAAAATGTTTTGAAATAGATATTTTAGGTTAATTTGGTACTATCAAATTATAGTAAGGGGTTGATCGAAAGTATAGAGAAAGTACAGAGAAGAACCGCTCGATTCATGACCGCTTGCTACAGTCCTTATGAAAGCGTCACAGAACTGATTAGTAGATTAGGTTGGGAGTCTCTGGTAGATAGACGACACACGTTTCGTTTAAACTTATTGGAAAACATGCGTACTCCAACTTTCACTCATGAGTGTAGTGAAATACTTCTTCCGCCAACCTATTTGAGTCGGAAGGACAGGAAAGATAAAATTAGAGAAATAAGGTGCCGGACTGATTCTTATATGAATTCTTTTTTCCCTCGTACCATTAGGGATTGGAATTCACAGCAAAGAGATTAGCTTTGGTGCTGAGCACCCTCTGCCACCCACAATTTTGTGAATTGCAGAGTATATATGTAGATGTAGATGTAGATAGTATAATCAAAACACTACATTATTTTAAGCCGAGTGAGTAAGATTATGTACGTGGCGTGTGTTCATCTGATCTGCTGTTACCGGTATAATGAATGATATGCTGTAAAAAAATAAGTTTTCGTCATTGATTTGTGTAGCAAAGTTGATCTGAAAAACAATATATTTCAGGAAGAAAAAAATTAATGAGGTGTTCAGTGAAATTAAAGTTCATGAAGGAGATTTGTCAAGTCACTTACGAGGAACTGTGATGTGCCGGAAATAGTGTTTGGGTAGTAATAGAAGTGACAGGAACGGTAAAGTCTATCTAGAATAAGCCTTCGAAGTACTAAAATTCACGTTTAGGTAGTTGAGAGAATTTTCTAAAGTCTGTTATAAAGATTCTTCAGATAATTCATTTCAGCCTGTAACAGTAGTCTAACTTGCTTATTAAATTCTTGTAATAAACATCTTTTTATGATTAGATGATTTATCAAATCATATTTTATTAATGAATAGCAAGATATTTAAACATGTAAGATTCCAAACAAAACTCGATCATTAAACTTCGTTTAATCTCATATGAAACTATCCAAAACAAAATAAAACAGAACAGTTATCACATATAATTATCTTTCCTTAATTTTATCAAAAGGTGAAAATAGAATTTACAACAATTAAAATTCAATACATTCTCAAATTTATTCATTCATCCCGGTATTATAAATACACGTATTCTCACAAATTCTTCAAGCAATATTACTTCGTTTGGTGGCTATGATTATGAAACACGACTGATGTCATTACTTCGGGAATCAATGAGTACTAACGGGTGTGTTATGGTTCGAAATGTCTGGTGCAGTAATTACAAGGTGGACTTTTCGTAACTATTTAATGTGTTTGCTTCAGCTTTACCGTTTGCTGGAACGCAGTGGCTGGAGCCTTGTATTGGTACCTGCTCTAGATCTTATCTTCCATTCGCGCGCTCCACCTGGTCCAACGTCTCATTCCAATCGTTGTGCATATGCAAACGCCAACAAGGTGCATTCACATATGATTTATCGCGCCATGTAACAACGGGCCAACAAATTATTCACCAAGTATCACACTGACTTCACATCTGCATGGGAACTCAAATCCGACTGCCTGCTCCTGGCCTGGTTCGCAGATCTTGTGGCGGGGAGTGCAGACTCAAGTGTCCTTTAGCCACCTTACCTGGCCGGAGAAAACACCGTTATGACTGGCTCCAACGTGTCTGCCTTAAAGCACGCTCTCCAAAACCGCCCCACACTCACCAAAGGGGAAATTTCCTATCATTTCTGTACTCTCATCCTTCACCACCCACGCCACGAATCATGCACCAACACATAAATACTATGTTCGATCGTACACTTATAAAATAAAGAAATTATTATTATCCTATTATTTATAACTTAATTGTGGGGCTCGCATATGCACCATTACAAGCCACAATCAAAAAGTTCAGCTTCATAAAATTAGTGTGCTGATCCATGTTAAGAAATTGCAAAAATCTGTGATAGGTATGAGAGCACATTTTTATATCGATCCTTTGATTGGTCTAGCTGAGGTCATGCGAGAATAATAATTTAATACGAGGAGCTTTTAGAAAGAAGAGGTCGTCGGAGATAGTGTCAGTATGCAACAGCCTGTTAGTCTCAAACAATGTAGTCAGTAAGCGAGCAAAAGAAAAGCGAAGTATTAATTTTGTAGGGAAGGTCGAAAGAGAATTCCCGTTTCCGGAGGAAATATTCAGAGGCCTAGTAAGAAGTGCAAAGGGAGGCGAATTCGTAAACGGGTCGAGAAAAGAGGCGACATCCTATCAAAAAATATCGATTGCAGCTTAGAAAAAGTGAATATTTGTGCTTTGTTTCGGAACTTTTGTTGAATATTTAATGCAGGGGCAGTAATGAGATTAGAAACCACCGCGAGGTGTGCACACGCCGAAGTTTACCACATGACTCTTATGGTAAACTTCCTGTGAATAAGGTGTAATTTACCTATCCTTTGTTATTCATTTCACATAGACACTACCAGATACCCACCATAGATCATGCTGCAATACAGTTAAACACTCCACTCTTTAGATTATGTCAGTATTGTTTTTTGACTAAGTTTGACTTTAGTTTTCTGAAATATATTATTTTAGAATACACTGAAAAAGTTAATCAAACCACTACATCAACGATTAACACTCCATTGAGAGTAACGGAATTATGGATTTAATTTACGGTAAAAGTTACGAAGATTCTACATCACTAAGATTTATGCTTCGCTAATAGGAAAAAAAATGTAAACGCTTAACTACGCTCAATAAGATCCACACGAGCATTATTGATTTCGAATTTTTTGAAAACACCTATCTCGCCGTTGCGTGGTGTGTGAAATTTACTAGAGAGTAGTACCGGATCATAGGGTGACATACTGTTCTGGCTTACGTTTACAAAATCTGCTGACGTTGTTAATCAGGAAACCCCAGAGTACAACCCGTCAAAAGCGAGCCGTCAGCTGTCGTTCCTCTGCAAGTAATCGCAAAAGAGAGACGGTAGCTAATCACTGACGTGCGTCCCAACGGATTTCTCTGTAGTCTAAGGCCATTATATTTCGCTACAACCACGAAACAATCTGTCACACACATTCTACGAAATGTGTTAGCATGTGTTGTACAGAATGGCAATGCAGCCATAAGTCCAGTGCTTCATATCGTTTTCAATTATGGAATCTATGTAAATGCCAAATATTAATATTACAATGTTGAAATTGTCATATCGATTTTTTAAAAAATATTTGAGTAACAGTTGGCAGTTATTGTAAAACTTCTTTGAATTCACGCAGATTAGTATAAAAACGTTGTTTTTGAATATTGAGTATCGTACAAGGTTGAAATAACATTTCATGAAAATTTTTGAAAATTCATGTCCGATTGAAGACATTTACAAAATAACTGGGGGAGTAGGTCCACTCAGTTTACCTAAACTGATTGTGTTCAGCTTTGGGGAAATGCGTATTTTGTGTTTCATGGATTCTGGCACTAACATTAATCAGGATATTACGAGTTGAATATAAGGATATTCTGCGACACATTAGTTTTAATGATACAAGATACAGCAGCATAGATCTTGAGAGCAAGCGCAACGGAGGAGTGATAAATATCATATTGACTACTTCTGGATCCTGTTTTCACACTCTGATACAGTTGTATGAAGATTAAATGGTTCCATGTTGTAATGGGGTACGTATTTGAGAGAACGGTGACTCTCGGGCCTGGAATTTGGCATTTGGGTTGACGTGGGATCAATTCCGCGTCCGGCCATTCTGATTTAGGTTTTCAATGCTTGCTCGAAATCACTTCAGGCGAATGCCGGGAATGTTCTTTCAAAAAGGCTATGGCCGAATTCCTTCCCTTCCATTGCCGCCTCTAATGACCTCGCTCTCAAAGAATAGAGAGTCAATAAAAAGAAGACTCCTGATATGGTAGATTTTATTTCCTGTAACTTAACACTCTTATTTATCCAACTTGAGATTGTGCTTCAAGCTTACGTTAATTATCTAAAATTATTAGACTTCAGATGATTTTTATAACGATTCCAGTAAATGAGAAGTTTATAATGCAACTTCACCTGCCATTTACTGTGTACTTTATAGGCCCTACTACAATATAAGAAATATACCAGGTAAGAGATACTTCAGTAAACACAAGATAATACTAGTCTTTCATAAATGAGTACTTTATGTTAATCTCTGTTTTCTAGTTTCTCTGTCAAAGGGAACTCACGGTTACGTTTTTCAGTATAACTTGTAGTTCATATTACGCGTATGGATGGCTAATGGAAGGGATGGCATAGTGTACTCAAATATGCTGAATTATGTGTGTTTGGCGTCCCTTTGTGCAGCAGTGTGTGGTATGCTGCTCGGCTCTGATTGCCCTGGCATCGTGTTGTTAGCAGTGTAGGATTAAGCTTGTGCGGCCTTTAGCTGCACAGGGGTTAGTGCTAACTGTGAAGTATCGAGTGCCTTCTACAGAATCACATCCTCTGTCAAGCTCTTCCTGTTAACCACTCACTCACCTCACCAAAGAAGATTCATACATATTCACTATGAATATACATATATTTCTGGGCAATCTTCTGCTTCTGGTGGCAATTCCTCACATAAAAATGTCACCAAAAACCGTTTCGATATTTCGTTTCCTTGTTGAAAGCGTAAGAAGTTACAATGAATGGGAAAAATCCCTGATATTGTAGATTGTTCCAGTACAGGACAGTTGAAAGTGGGTTCCTCATCAAGAATTACATCTAGTATGTCAGCTATGGTTTGGAAAATAAACACATTTCGACAGTTCATATGATTTAATTGCATCAGTGTAGCATTCTATAATATGTTTCATTCAGAGAGGATGATAATATTTTTTCCCATTAAGACCATAAGCAGTAGTAAAAAAAAAAGTTAATATTAATAGCTCCTTGAAATAAAAAGATCTTAATCTTAAATGCAAGTCTGATCAGTTGTACGGTAAGTACGTATTATTTCATGGTATTATTCTGCAGAGCTCTGGTGTGCTCTTTTGGTGTTTAGGTGTCATGTATGTTTGTGTAATCCAATGTATGGTTTAGAATTAAATACTACTGATGCTTTTACAGAATTTTGCTCATGTTACATTACTCACCCGCATTTTCGTCATACTGTAAAATACTTAAACAATACTAACAAAATCAACCACTTCAGACTGACAAACAAATGCAAACAAATGTATCAGCTAAACAATAAATGTCAAATCTTGTTTCAAAGAGGATCATAAACTTCTTATTAAATTCATCGACCACAGGCTACTTCTGAAGCAGGAAATTATGACTATTTCTATGGTTATTTTGCGTTGTGTGTTTAGAAACAAACTACAATATTTTTTCCCATGTTCCTATAAAAGTTTTATTTCTGATTTCCTTTATTTCAGACTTTATGACAAATTCACTTTCTTAAATAAAATAAAAACAAGGAAGAATTTTAAACGAAGTTAATAAAATGTTTACATTAAATAGTAAAATAATAAAGTTACCCCACATCCGCAGTTTGACACCAAATACTTAAACAAAGTTAATCATTGTCATGGAAGTTATAATCCAAAGTAAGGCTGACATTCAATAAAGATAGCAACTCAGAAAGACTAAAATGTTATTTTCACTTCATATTTTATGTTCCAGCACAATCGTACAATTGAACGTGGTGGGTACGCGGTGACGCCCTGGTCTCACATTCGCGAGGATGCAGGTTCGAATCCCCGTCCGGCGATCCAGATACGTGTTTTTCAGGGTTTCCCTAAATACCTTAAGTCTAATGCCGGGATGGTACCTTAAAAAAGGCCATGGCTGAATTCCTTCCAGTTCCTAACCTTCAATTCTTTCCTTCCCTCTAATGAGCTCGTCGTCGATGAGGCGTAAAGCCATAATATAAGCCACAAAATTCATATGGAATTGCAATAATTTTATGAGGACGGTCGTATAAATAGATTTTTAAATACAAATTTTTGATATAAGTCGGTTTCAGTTGTCCGCATCTTAAATACCAGAAATAAAAAGTTACTTTTATGCTACCTACATTCTAACACGTTTTTTTAGGTTATTACGGTGAACGATTTTATGCTTGCTAGGTGGGGTGTACAGTCGAGAACAGTATTGTAACGAAATAGCGTTCTTAAAAGTTTATGTCGCTAGACAATCTCTTAAGTGAAAATAGAGGCTGTGGTACTGTTGTATAAAAGACAAATTCTCGTATGGTTTCCTTTAAAGGGGACATCCATAAATTACGTGAGGTGAAATGGGGGAGGGGGGGGGGTCCGGCGAAATCTCACCAGATCTCACCAGGGGGGAGGGGGGGGTCTACGAAAATCTCACGTGAGATTTTGCGAAAAATTTGGGGACAGTAGAGCAAAAAAAAGGTCTACAATTTGCGCCAAAGTCGATTTTAGGAGGGTATTTCGTCAAAAAAGTTAGGGTGTGACCTAAAAAAAAGGTCTACAAAAGTTTCCAGGGTGATTTGTAGGGGGGGTTCTCACGGACCAGATCTCACCAGAGGGGGGGGGGGGTCCGGCCAGATCTCACGAAATCTCACCAGGGGGGAGGGGGGGTCCAGAAATCCGGAAAAACACCTCACGTAATTTGTGGATGCCCCCAAACGAAAATTCCCTCCCCTCCCCCAACCTCCCATACTTCCGGTGACGTCATGTTTGCACCTCATTGCTGGGCGTTTTAGTAGCATATTAAAATATTATGATGCTATTAGCTACAATTTTATGTATAATTATACGCGATGAGACAAATTTATAACAGTTTGGCCTAATTATTTGTGAAAATGTATTGGGCTTATAAGTGATAATTTGCAAAACTACATGTAAAAGAGTGATAAATTAGACCAAAACCATTAACTAGCATTTAAAATTATTGAAAGCAACAACTGGAATGTTTCAAGTCTGATATTTTCCCGGCATCGTTGTGTAATACTACGAATTTACACAGAAGAACAGTTTTAAATCAGAGACAGTGAATAATTACTTACGTTGTAAGTTGGTGGTATTGTTAGCAGTGGATTCTTTGGTTGGCACCTTTACCAGCTGCGTCAACCGTAGTTATAAAAAGTGACGTGAACGTGTTCCAAACCCCAATCTTGCAACTACGCTCAGTGGGTTTCAGTTTGTTATGCTTAATATGCTTTATCGGTTAACCTGAAACAAGGGTAAATCATGGAGTTCTTCAGGTCTGTTAGCCAGTATGAGATTCTTTATCCTGCATTAATAGCAAAAGTTCACTTGATTAGCCCCTCGACTACATGTATGAATCAACGCGATAATATATTCTAGCATTAACTTAAATTTGTCCAGTATGCCTCCTATTTTGTTGTTGAATAGTGCCTTTTGATGTCACAGAGTGTGCGATTTTTGTTGTTGTTGTCATCAGTCTTTCGACTGGTTTGATGCAATCCTCCATCCCTTCCTATCTTGCTAACCTCTTTATCTCTACATATCCCCTACAACCCACGTCCTCAATTATCTGCTTCATATAGTATAATCTCTGTCTTCCTCTACAGTTCTTACCTTAGACTGTTCCCTCCACCAGGACGTTTCAAGGTGTATATCCTCCTTGCATGGTTCTTAAACAGTGTGTTCACCACTAATAACTTATATCTTTCACAATATTCTAACAACCTGCTTCCTCGCTCATTTCTTTCTCCTAGACTGAAACTTCCGACAGTATTCCCCTCTTTTCCTTCTCCCACTATCGCATTCCAATCACCCATGATTATTAGATTTTCCTCCCCCTTCACATATTGGATTCATTCTTCATTTTCGGTGTACATTTTTTCTATTTCTTCGTCATCTTCCTGTGACGTTGGCATGTACACTTGTACTAACTTGGTTGGGACGGGCTTAGTTTCTAACCTTATCAAAATAATCCTGTCACTAAACTGTTCATAATAACTCACCCTTTTCCCTACTCTCTTAATCATTACAAATCTCACACCAGTGACTCCATTGACAGGTTGTGTGCTAATTATCCTGTGTTCCCCAGACCAGAAATCGTGTGCGTCCTTCCATTTAATCTCTATAATCCCAACAACATCTAACTTAAGACGTTCCATCTACCTGCCCTATTCAGACTTCTAACATTCCACGCTCCGACTCGTAGAATGTTTCTATCCATTCTGATGACTCCTCCCTGAGCAGTCCCCACCTGGCGATCTGATTGGGGGACTATTTTACCTCCGGAATATTTTACCCAGGAAGAAGCCATCATGATATATGTAATTGGAAAGGATTACATGTCCTCGGGATACCCTTTGGGTCTTTAATGCAGTGGTTTCCCGTTGCCATCTGCATCCCCATGCCGTTGATCATTTCTGATTCTTCTGATTGATCCGCCTTTAGGGGCCGTTTCCAACCCCAAGGGCAAGAGGGTGCCCTGAACTGCTCCCCAATCTTCCGCCCTCATTTCGGAGGCCGTTGGCAAGCAGTGGGTGACTCCTTATACCCGGAATCATTCAGTCGCCAGAGCCTCGTCCGTGCAAACAGGGTGCACCACGTGAAGGAGAGGTTGACATTTGGTTGGAAAAGGCTATTATAGTCTCTCCCAAACCCTTTATTGTAACTGCAAAGTATATATGTGGGTTGAAGTATTTAAAGAGTTGATGTAACGGAGGTTAAATAACTATTTCATTCTGATATGGTAGCGTTTATTTAGTCTAATACTTTGAAAGTGTTGAATAAAGTATATGAACGTTAATGTTCTAAATTAATGGTGTAATGTGTATAAGAGTTTGTAACTAAAGCGGATCACATTTAATAAAGCAGTAACTTTCAGCTGCAGTTATATGATGGTTGTTGATACAGCAATTGTGGTGAAGGTTACCTACAATCATCTTGCAAAAAATAATCACTCTAAGAGACTTTGGTGATTAATAATGATATACTAAAAATCTTGTGATGTTTAGAGGGTGAATTCACAGTTAAAGGAAAGTGGTTAATCTTCACACAAGGAAGAAATTCGCTACTATTGCCATCTATAGTCGAGAACGTTTCGGAATAAGGGAGCATAACGTCATTATGAGAATATGATGTTAATTTTAGCATGTGGATATACCGTCAGGCAACAGGTAAGTGCAATCGGTGTTATAGGCGGGTAATAAGAACAGTCTGCAGTGTGTTGTGTGTTGTGTATCGACTGACGGCTCCTGACAGATATCCACCTTTGTGGGGGCGGAACAAAGGACGGCAGCTAGCCAGGCTTATTCCTGTTTTAAAAACGGACACGATGAACACGAACGAAAAAAAAAGAGCTTTTCGAACCACGCCTCTTTCCACAACTGAAGTTTGCAGACCTCCGGCGTGTGCACAAAGTTTCTGGAACAAATGCGTGACCGTTATAGCTCTGGATTTTTTTTTCCAAGTGTAGATCGGGTAGAGTACGCACAGGACCTCGTAGCTTACAGTGTCATGGTGGTTGGTTCTGGCTGCTCGTTGGGCACACAACCTTTGTTTCACAAAATGAATTCCATTCCGAGGAAAAAAGTTTTTACAGTAGGCTATCAATGTCACAATTCGCACTTATGTGTGTTACACCTGATAAGTAATTCCTGATGGTAAAAATATATGCATGGACTATATATATGTTAAATTCAGAATACAATTAACTGTATTTAGAAATTACAATTTTCAATGCTCTTTTTTATAGAGCTATCACTGAAATGAAGATGAATCGCTATGCAACGGTAGAATGACAATCTTTCCATCATTTTTATTCTATTATTATTATTTTAAAAACCAGTGATTTCGATCATGGTATACAATAGTCATTGGAACAGAGACTCTGAAACTTCTTGACAAATTATTTAGGCCTAGGTGTGTACAATACATCTTAATTCCCATAAACTTCTCGATGAATACTTATATTCTCATTAATTACGAAATACAAGGCGCGTAATGCATGTACTCGTAATTTCCACGTTCTGTTATTTCGTGACATTATTTTATATTGTAGAAATATTTTGTTATTATTTAAAGTTATGTACTGCAGATTAGAGAATCTTCCTTCAAAAAATCAAACTATCTTCAAGGAAATATATAAAAAGAGTAAAATAGAAAGAAATTAATTTTTAATTTGATTTTAACATTAAGTAATTTGCTGCTTTTAAGGTTTATAGCCGGACTACCCCGGCAGAAAGTGCATCAGCCATGAAGCGTGGATTGAGTAGGATAACTGTTTTGGTAGCTCCTATTGTGTTTTGTCCGTTAGCTTTGTTACGGTTTCTTGGAGTGGTGCTCACAAAGAAGACCTAGCCAGATATTTATATTTTATTTGTTCTATAAATGTTCGGTCCGACTGTTTTATTGAGCTATATACTCGTAGTTTCATCGGTACATATGTATTGTGTCTTACTCAATTATCACTACTCTTATACTCTTTTGACTCATAGTAGGGGAAAGAGGAATTGAAGGGTTAATTTGAACTGGTGCTATTGCCTAATCTATCCATATTTACAATGATCGGCGTGGGAAGCTGGATATGGTAGTTTTGATGTTTTATCGCGTTTGATCGGATTGTAGTAAAACATTCTCCATCACCATCCACTTTGACAGATTCCCCAACCATTTTCGAGATAAAGGCCAAAGCAGGAAAGTTTCACGGATAAAGTTGTCTTTAAAGAGGCGCAGGGGGTGAGCAGGTGGAATATTGTAAACTAAAGTAAAAATTATTTCTCTTCTTATTTAAAAGAATACGTGTGCAAAGGTCCTTAGAGATCAGATGGAAACTGTCGATTTGTATGTCACCAAACCAGCATTGCAATTTATAAATTTCATGTTCTGATTTCTTGATCAGAAATTGTCCAATTGGAATCGGTGATGTCCCTACCCTTTTCGAGATATTCGAAAAAACTGAAGTTTGCTGAAGAAGGATGATGGTGACAAGGATTTTCGTGAACTAAATGTATAAAAGATTTTTCTCTTTGTTTTATTGTTTACGTGAGGAAAGTACCATCTAAATCGGATAAAAACTGTGGATCTGTATAAAGAACGTTTGCAATAATTAAGGGGTAAAGGGGGGAGTAGATTTTTTTCCCCCAAAAACCTTAGCAGACACACACACACAACAACAACAACAACTCACAGAAGTTTCGTCGTAACCGGACGAATGGTTTAGGAATGCAGAGAAGACGAACAAACAAACATTTATTTTTATATGTTAGATTGGTATTTGGTCTCTTCAGCCATACAGTCATGTAGCCATAAATTGTTTCAATTTTCTCAACATTTGCCATTCCATTATTAGTATTTTGATCTACAGACTATGGAGTTAAAGTTCCCAGGAAAATTATTATAATAATTTATAGATTATAGACGCTTTGAAGCCGAAAAAATCTACCACAATTTTATTATGAAATAATGCATTCCTCCAAGCCCATGGCCAATAAACAGGAAAAAAATAATGAAAAGGTGCATCAAACGATCAGTACTCCATCGAAGTTTACCCAGATACAAGTTACGCTCTAATTATTTTGTTTGTCAGATATGAGACAATCTTCCAGTTCTACCTGTCCTGTGTTAATCTCATTTCTACATATGCTCTTTACAATATACCATTAATTACCTCATATTCCTTTAAAATTTTATCATTCACTCCATTCTGGATTAACAAATTAACTAATCCATATTTTGTAAAAGGAGGCCTGTCATCCTATTTTTTTTTTTTTTTAGTAAGGTTCTTACGGAAATTTCTTTGTGCGCTTGCCATTTCTAATTGACGCTGCCAATCCAACTACTTCTTAATATTTACCTTTATTGGAAATTATTTCAGTATTATATTTCCCGTGTATTAGATATTCATGATTTGAAGGTTTTGATCCTTAAGGACGTATAATAGATGTATTCAAGTTTATTTTTTTTTAAAGATTGTAAACTTTATTTCAACGAATTGTTGTCGTTGTTTTCTGTATAAACAAGGATCTTTAGTTATATTCTAATACTTAGTCACCTACAAATTCTTTCTATTTATGTATTCTTCTTATTAATAATTTTTAATATTATATGATAAAACTTGTGGCCCAACAGGTTTAACAATAGTCATTTCGTGTTTTCTTGGCTTAGTGTTAAGATGGTGCTTTAATGAAAAGTTTGTATATATCTCACCTCGTTCTTCAACTTTTTTTGTATTGGTTTTAAAATCTTTTATTTGTATTTTGTTAAAGACTTTACCTAGTCCAAGCGAAGCTTAAAATATTTATATTTTTTAAAAACTATGCCGTAAAAGCTGATACCCTATACCATCAACACCTACAAATTTCCAGTGAAGGAGCTTTTGCGTGGTTTCTCAATCTGCCTGAGTTTTCTACTGAATTTAAAAATATAGTCGCTAATAATAATAAACCTTCTTTTCGTATCGGTATAAACCTATTCGATCTTGCAGTATACCGTGACTAATCCAGCGTTAATGGTAGGTCGTTGTCAAAGTTTTATTGGCTGTTGATGAATAATATAGACTTATTTTAATGTAATATCATGAAGCATATTTTTATGAAGCATATGAACGACTAATGTTTTTAGATGAAAGGCGAGAACATCTACATCTACATATATACTTTACAATTCACAAAATTGTGGGTGGCAGAGGGTGTCAGCACCAAAGCTAATCTCTTTCTGTGCATTCCAATCCCTAATGGTACGAGGGAGAAAAGAATTCATATAAGAATCAGTCCGGCACCTTATTTCTCTAATTTTATCTTTCCTGTCATTCCGTCTCAAATAGGTTGGTGGACGAAGTATTTCACTATACTCGTGAGTTAAAGTGGGAGTACACATGTTTACGAATAAGTTTACATGAAACGTGTGTCGTCTATCTACCAGAGACTCCCAACCTAATCTACTAATCAGTTCTGTGACGCTTTCATAAGGACTGTAGCAAGCGGTCACGAATCGAGCGGCTCTTCTCTGTACTTTCTCTATACTTTCGATCAACCCCTTACGAAACGCATCCCAAATGGCACAACAATAGTCCAAATGTGGACGCACAAGTGATTTGTACGCTATCTCCTTTGTTTGTTCATTACAATTTTTCAAGATTCGACCTATGAATCGCAGCCTAGAATTAGCTCTACCTACTAACGAATTAATGTGTAAGTCCCATTTCATGTTCCTTTGTACTGTTACTCCCAAATATTTCATAGAATCAACCATATCAATAACTAAATTGTTTAACTCTTATTTCTGAACAATTGGATTCTTTTTGTTAGTTATGCTCATTGTCTTGCACTTTTTACAATTTAGCGTAAGTTGCCATTCAGCGCACCATGCCAAAATAATATCTAGATCACGCTGAATTTCTAAGCAATCGGCCAAATTCCTTACTTCCTTATAAATAACCGCATCATCAGAAAACAGTCTAAAAAGGCTTTTCACTTTGTCTCCGAGATCGTTTATAAAAATTAAGAAAATAAGCGGTCCTATTACACTTCCTTGAGGTACACCCGATGTAACATCTAGATTAGAAGAACTTTCTCCTTCAACGACGACATACTGTGACCGACCAGTTAAAAAATCCTTTATCCATTCACAAAGCTGATCCGATATACCGTACGCTCGAAGCTTCGCTAAAAGGCGGTTGTGTGGCACAAGGTTAAATCTGATGCAGTACTCTTATCTTATTATATCTTTCAAACCTATTGCATGCTTCACATTTTCTTCATTCGAGTCATGTGTCTTTTATTTACTTTGTTGCGGAGTTTAATTAAAAATCAAAGACTAGATTCCAGATTTATATTAGTAAATGTCATTTATTTCGATATACTTGCAACGATTTTTTTCCAAGCGGGATAAATATACTTAAAAATTAAGTATATTTACAGCTAGTATAGTAATACGACAATATTCCAATAGAAGTAATGTGCATAGTGACACCTAATTTAGTATCGTGACAATTTGAGTAATGATGATTTGAGTAATGACTATCTGAAAGTAGTACATCATTTTACTCAATTTCCTATAATACTGATGAATAAATACTGGCAAAGCAAATGAATTTTTGTTAGTATATTTGTATTACAAACGCGTTTCACTTCTTTTACAGAAGTATCATCAGCAGGTTCCCGTTTTCCATTCATATTCATTTATTTACATTCCATTCTCGCAATCAGAGATTTTTGTTTATTTATCCACAGGCATTACATTGCATTTCTATTGCCAATTCATTTTTGTGTCTGGCCATGATTTGAGATAATTAGTGCCACTCATGCTACAGGCAAGGATCATTGTTTTTAATGCTGTTCTTCAAACCATTACCAGAGCTCAGACGAGAAATTATCCAATTCTAAACATGAGATGTAATTGAAATATTATCAACCGCTTAACAAGCAGAGAGCATTGTAAGTAGACCTTTGTAAATAATATTACTAACGATTTTAGCATATTCAGTAAACTAAAGAAATAAAAAAATAAGGTGAGAGATGAAGACACATATCTTATAGCTTAATTTCTCTTTGTGACAGATAACACTAAACCCTCTGGAGGATTATAAAATTCCTTTTACCAATGGCATTGTCATAAAATGTAATAGATTCTCTCCTAATTTTATTCCCATATAAAATTTTGAAATTAAGAGTTTTATTGAAAATCAGGTTATAAATATCAATTACAAATAATTCTATCAGTACCTTCACTTCCTACAAAACTTTTATTATTTAACATGGTTAGAAAAAGCCCGGTAGATTTTTTTTTTTGTTTATGACTTTTCGTCTCGTTTATGTCAAGGTAAGAATTGATGCAAAGAACAGGAAGGAACCATTCCGGCGTTCACCTGGAGTGATTTGGGGAAACCGTGGGAAAACCCAGACTGGTTAGCCGGAGAGGATTGAAACCCGCGTCCTCTCGAATGCGAGCCCATTGCATTATCGCCCACCTACCACGCTCGATGCCTAGTGGTTTGATAATTACGAAGAGCATTATGTGATATTTTCAGTATCGTTCTTTCCATGAGAAATACTGCTGCTGCTGTGAAAACAATTTTCTAGACCCACAAAGTTAGAAACAACATAATATCCGAGACGCGCACGACGTGCCCCCGAGTTGGCGCGTGTAATAAAGAGCAGAGATTGCCTCAGGTGTGCCCCAGAGCCCTGCGAAAACTTGCAGAGAGATGCGGTAGGGCTCGGTTTACCGCGTGCAGGCCATCAATTGACGTAGTTGCCAGGTGAGCGGCGCTACCAACTTCCCAAACTAACTTTACACGTCTGCTCCGCGCCCCGGCTAGTACCACACGAGCAAATTAGATTTCCCGGCTCACACACAAGTCAGACAGTTGCAGCGAAACTGTAATTAGACCGCGCACAGCTATGATATTTCTCCATGCAAGTGTCTCGTAAAGAATGTGTTTTTGCTTGAAGTGATGGCCGCAGGATCATTCGTATCGTTACGAGTGATGGAAAAAGAAATCAGATTGTTACGGTGGTAATTGTGCGTTTAGCGGAACACGATACACCACTTACGACACGGTATTCGGAATTTTATTTTAAATAGCTATCTACAATAATAAAACGCCTACCTTGGTCGCTGTGCAGCCACGTCCGTCATGCTGTGACGTCACAAAACCAGCCTTCATTGCCACAGATATTACTACACAGTAGAGATTATGATCTTTACTTAATAACGATTCTATTTGGTTAAGCACCCGCGAAGAAATGAATTGCCAGAACTTTGAAAGAAAAGTATGTAATTCGTTTAAGTTAGTATATTATTTATTAGTTACTTTTATTTATTTATATTCGTTTGATGTAGATATTTTCGTTAAATTCTTTGCCGATAGATATGTAATAAAAGTTTTAATTTTTGATCGGCAATGTTAGCGGAAGTTTAGATTATATTGTTATTTAGCCTGGGTCAAAATTACAATTGAAATTTAACGTTACAGCAGAGGACATGAGTAATTTAAGTTTTTTTTTAATTTAAATTGTTACTGATATCATTAACCCACTTTGTTTGATTGAAAGTAATTCCGCATCGATCGCGGTCTATGTGGCATAGACCGTAATTGAAACTAATGTAACGTGGCATAACCTAAATTGTTAAGATTAATTTCCTTTACTTTCACTGGCTCCATATTAATGATGTCATTATTTCAATATGCCAGCCGTTCAAACGTTGTAAGTCGATCAGAATCGCGGATAGCAAAAAAGAAAGACGTAAGAACCCATTAAGTTCGTACCGCGAAGTATGGTATCACAAACAGCCATACAGCGAATGTATCAATTCCCGTATTATTGAAGCTTTGCTTTTCTAGCATCTATATTAGCGGGGTTTGTGGTTAGGTGGGAAAACCCCCTGCACCTAGATGGCCACTGAAACTTTTTGCTACAGCACAAGGATTGGAAAAGTGCATTGAGTATTTTTTTTAAAACAATTGTATTTAGTGAAGTAATTGTGAAGAAATTACTTGCCAGGACCCTCCGTTCAACCCGTCATTTTAGGCGGGCTTTGAGACTAGCTGGGATTGTATTTTGGGCGGGCTTTGATACTAGTTGGTATTGTATTTTTCCAGTACTTTAGCATACTTCAATTTACTCGCTGTCTTCTTGATTTAACTCATAGATTCGCAACCTTTTTTAGCCTAACCCCCGCTTTGAGGAAGAAAAATTGCTCAGTGTCCCCTTTTTGAACAAAAATTACTCACCACCCCCTTTTCAGGGAAAAAATACACCAACTTCCTTCTTGTAATAAACAATGTAACCCATAGTGCTACAACATTTTGGAACGAAACCCTCTTTTGAAACGGTGGTTCGAAGAGTATAATCTTTATATATAAAGATTAATGTATGTTTGTTTGTTTGTTAGTTTGTTTGTTCTTCATACAAATCCACAGTTTTCATCCGATCTCGATGAAACTTTGCACACTTATCCTTTGAAACAAGGAGAAAAATACTGTCTACATTTGGTTGAAAAATTATCTGTATAAATAACACATGTTGTCTCATAACTTCGAAATACGGCGATAGACACACGTTGGATATGGACGTCTCCGTACCGTGTTTCCGTGTAGTGGACTGACAGCTCAGTGGTTAAAGCGATTGCTTACGAACGTTGTGGTCTCCGGTTCAAATCTTCGTGGAGGCTAAGGTTTTTAAAAATTGTTTTTCATCGTAAGAGTCAGGCTTGGGCCGTAGGTTATTCGGATTGAATGTTAAACTGTAGATATTAGAAAGTTAGGGGTGCAATGCGAGGCAAATCGTAGGTAGTCTTGCAATGTTGTAGGTGTACACTTTTTTTACATTATAATGATACCTCAGGTGTTGTTCGCAGTCAGTGTGTGAGTGTGAACCACAGTAATATTATTATAAATACGGAAGTAAGTCTCCGTCTTTTTGTTACGTTTTGACGACTAAATGGCTATATCGTTGTGATGGAATTTTATAAGAAAATCTGTATGAAGGGCACAGGATATTTTTTCCAGTATGATTAACAGTTGTAGTCACGAAATTTTGAGACCTTATCGAATGGCGACAGAAATATGTTGGAAATTGATTCTCTTCAAGAGACAGGTTCGACGGTACAATGATATAGTGTTTCCGACTCGATATTGTTTGGGACCAATCCTTCGTTACCAACAACTTTCGATATTTAATTCTGGCAAAAAAATTCTTAATCCACGCATACGAAGTCGCGGGTACGAGCTAGTATCATATACAGAAAGACAAGGACATGCTTCTAAATTTACTTTATTAAAAGATGTTAACAATATTGTTGTATTGTTCACAGTTTGATTAACAAATAGACACTATGAAAAAAATCATTATTTAGAGATCTGATCTCGATGACACTAATTTCTCGATGTTTGGTGGCACATTAGTGACCAGCAATCTTAAATCGCTCCGTTCACTGATTGAAAATCTATTACTTTTCTTAGCTAGTAAATTGCGGGCTACGCTAAATCTTATTTTGGCAACATATAATTATAGGAATGCATTTAAAACATTCTTTGATGTATCCTTTAAAGGCGGATATAATACTGCAAAGATAAGGGCGGCGGTGGGCCCTTAACGCTCCCTAAATTTGCCTCGGACAAGAAACGCCCCCTTCGATTTCTTCAACACCCACCGGTGAGCGGTATCCCCCCCTGCCTCCCCCTGAATCACTGATTTAACTTGTTGGCCACCAGAGTTCTCTGTCTACTTTTTTCGACGTTGCTGGAAGAAGCTGATGCAGCCGGTCCACTTCAAAGTTTTCTCGCTTTCTTTGTTGAATGGCTACCTTTGCACTGTAGAATATATTATCTTCGATAACCTCACGTCAGCTGCCGACAAAACTCTGTTTTTTCTTTGCTACTCATGCTTCCTGTGGTCAAAAAACTTTCTGTAGCGGTGAGAAAATGAAAAATTCAGTAACAAATATAAGAGAATATCTGGTTACAATTTGATGATAAAGTTTTTCTATAATGCAAACGACTTGCAAACAATGGAATGTAAAACACTAACCATACTTTATATACATAGGATTCAAGTTATGAAGATTTCTGTGATATCACGGTGGTAAAGATGAGCCTGATGTCTTCTTCAGAATTCGTAAATAAGACACACAATTATCGAACAGTGAAACTGGGAGAAGTAAATAAAAATTAAACAAATTAAAATATTTTCATAAACGCAAACGTTAAGAAGGATGCTGAAAAACGATAAAAGTTAATGAGAAACATTTTCTTAATAGCCTGTATTTTCTTCTAATTCTCTGCATTCATATTACAAATTGGACATGACTGCTAATAATTTTCTCATGCCAACAAGTTCACAAGCTTCTTTTGCTTTTAATATTGTTTTGTTGTTATTGTCACCAAGCTGCAAGTCTCTTTGAAGATATTAGCGTGAGTAATGCGATGTAGATAAGTTCATACAAAATAGTTGAATTTGAAAGATTGTGTCCAACTTGCATCGAACATTCAAGAAGAAATGTCTAAGGCAGTATAATGGACTCTGATTGTTACTGGATTATCACATTCACATAAATTCCCAGTTTATCTTATTTTTTAATAATGAAAACCAACAACTTACATTTGTCTGATGCTTACTACTAAACAATACCATTTTTGTAGCTGTACTTCACTCAAAAGAAAGCGTGAATCTGATAAGTTTGTACCAAGAACTACGTTAAAAGTTCGACAATGAGGGACAAAAGCAACGATTTAAAGCAAAAATACAGATCATCCATAAATAGAAAATTTGTAACTGCAAACCTTTGAATCTGTATTTAATTATTTCTCGAGTTTTGTTGTTCACAAATAAAATGTCACTGAAAATGACAACCGAATAACGTCCGGTGAAATCTAAAATCGGATTTTTTTTTTTTGTAAACTTATATTTTTGTATCATCACATTTCTCTATAAGTAGACGTTGGATATTAACGATATTAAACACACGGTGTATGTAACAAAAAATTATTTTTCTATATTAAAGGGGAAAAAGTAATACAAAAACGATAATGGACGCCCGTAGCAGAATAAATTACGAAATCAAAGCAATGGGTCATAATTTGAATTTGCTGAGAGACTATTTGGTTAGCATTTCTGTTCATTACTTAAAGACCCTCATATAATGAAGTCGGGAAATACTCGAGCGACGAAATGAAATTTTCTATATCGCGTGGTGTTAAGAAAATTGACTCAGCGTCGCGTAAAATCATAAAATTATGACCGTCGCAGAGTTTCATGCTGTCTTAGGCGAATAGACCGTTGTAACGGGACTCGCACCTGGGACCTAAAATTTTTTTAAGGAGGACGTTTAAACAAAGAATTCACTGTCTTCCTTTACCTAAGATACATGACGAAACATAATGGCAATAAAAACGTAAGTCTCCTAGGAAGTAAGGTCAGTGGTACAGTATAACTGTCGGCGCCCCGCCGTCTTTTCGTAGCATACAATAGTATTGTTTCTAAGGTATTATTAAATTAATTAGTGTTACACCTATCACTTCGCAGATCATTGTTGATATTAATTTGTATCAAAAATTAGAACTATAGTATAAACTGCTTGTTGGCTGGAAGCTGGCTGTTAGTTCAGCGTGTATAGTAATTACTTATTTCACGGCAGGCCACACAATACAAAAGATACTTTGTGTCCTGCCTGACCATATGCCAAGCATCGATGCGCTAGACTGAAATCATTTTGAATAGGAGCTAGTCTGACGTCTTAAATAGAAGGGAAAAACACTAACTTTACAACAGCACAATTCTGATACATCGAAGTTCCGAAATTTGTAAATGAAAATACTGTCTGTTAGCATTAAGAGACGGTAATTTAATTTATAAATCTTTAACAAACAACTGCGGAAGAATGACCAATAACAAATTGATCGTCGAATGGTGATTTGAACCAACGTTCTCCCGAATACAAGGCGTGAGTAGTAACCGCTCAGCCCCCGGGCGCGGTACTGTCAGTTCTGAAGCATATTATTTTCGTAATACTGTAGAAGGGTCAAGTGCTGTAAGTTACATTTGAATGTGTGGACATTAGAGATCAATTATTTCTAAAGAAAGTATACGGCAAGGAGTTACGAGTATCAAATCGTGATTTATTATATGTTACAATAAAAATGAACGTTAATTACTGAGAGAAATTATTTCTAGTAAAGACCTATTAAGTTATGACAATTGTGTAATTCATGGCATAAAAGTTGATCACCTTACAGTCAATGGCTAGTTGCTGCCAGACCGCCAGCTTGTCCGTGTGTAATAGAACGGGTGATTGTATGTTAATTAGCGGTAATTGAAAGATAATTGATGTGATAATGGTGTCAAATTTCAGAATGGTGGAGGGTGCCATCTACTCCGTGTATGGTATAATTAACAGTAATTAACACATAATGATCTCGAAACAGAGGTTAGGGACGCGGTTTACGAACTGGTGCGTGGATTAAGGCAACGGTTGTCATTTTGAAAATACTGAATGGTAACTCCTTGGTAACGAATGTGTAAATGCTTTCGTAAAGTGAGGTTAAACGATGTGGTGCCCCTGCCGACTCAATCGCTGCAACCCACACGAAATTAGAGTCAGACTGTCCAGTACAAGTAGTGTCAAAAATGAGGGAGAATCCGTGTCTGGGGACTGTTAATAAAAAAATATTGTCATTCAGTCATCTTATTTTCTCACATATGGAAATCATATTCAATTCTTTTACCATATTCCGCACTGCTTACACTTGAAAATGATTGTGTTACGTAGTTAACATTCATTTTAATCTAGAAGATAACTTTTAGTAAGTCTGATAGTCTGTGAGAATAGTTTACCTAAGCTTATGTGTAAAGCTAACAGCTGCGTGCCATGATTCTCGGACTTTACGAATTATACCAAAAACAATAATGCACCGCTAGCAGGCTTCCATCGTTGTTTGCGCGCTGTTGTTTTATATACAGGGTGTAACAAAAATGTACGGCAGAACTTGCAGGACACATTCCTCACACGTAGACGAAGAAATTATATTTTATGAACATGGGTCCGGAAACGCTTCGTTTCCATGTAACACCGCATTTTACCCAACGCATGAAAAACAAAACGCTAGAAGCATGGGGAACATGCACCGTTGGTTACGTCTGGTTAAGTTGGCATGATCGTAGCTGCACCGCCAGTGGTTTGTTTTACATGCCCCTGTTGCCATGAAGCTTAAGGTAACAACAACTGTTCCGGCGAGCAGTACAACCTTGGCAAGCACACGGGTTACTACGTCGAGTTTATCACAGACTTAACTTGTGCCATGGCAGTGTACACAAACGCAGAGATGGCCGATGCCCATTTGATGTACGGATTAGCAGACGGCAGTGGCGCTCGCGCTGAACGTTTGTGCCGAGAGAGATTTCCAGGACGAAGGTGCCCGGACAGGAAAACGTTCGAAGCCTTTGATCGTCGTCTGAGGGAACATGGCGCATTTCAGCCCGATACTCACGACCGGGGAAGGCCTAGAACGACGAGGACCCGCAACGGGAGGCGGCAATTCTGCATGCATTTGACGACGACCCTACTGCCAGTACAAGACAAGTAGCTGCAGCAATGGATGTCGACCACATGACCGTCTGGCGAGTGTTACACAAGGATAAGCAGTATCCATACCATTTACAGCGAGTGCAGGCACTAACAGTAGCTGATTTTCCTGCACTTGTATGCTTCTGCGAATGGTTTATTCAACAAAGTGTCAACCCCAACTTTAGTGCAACGATACTGTTCACAGTTGAGACGTCGTTTCAACGAGATCAGATTGTAAATTTTCACAATCAGCATGTATGGGCTGCCGTCAATTCTCACGCAACTGTTGAAGCAAGTCATCAACAAAGATTTACCGTCAATGTTTGGGCCGGCATTGTGGTTGACTATTTGGTAGGGCCTCACGTTCTTCCACCTAGGCTCAATGGACACAGTTACCATAATTTCGTAGAGAATGTTCTACCTGTTCTGTTAGAAGATGTACCTCTCGCTGTGCGACGAAACATGTACTTCATGCATGATGGAGCGCCTGCTCATTTTAGTATTAATGTCCGTCGACTTCTAAATAACAGATTTCGTGACAGATGGATAGGTAGAGGTGGACCAATTGCCTGGCCTCCACGAAACCATACGCAGAACTCCAGGGATACATCAGCGCGTTCGAGAATCACTACGACGGCGGGTTGATGCATGCATCAATGCGCACGGAGGGCATATTGAACATCTCCTGTGAGAAAGAGCTGCATGTATTAAGCTGGTGCGTTCCATTCTTGTGTGTCTCCCACTATTCATGCCACGAATAAAATGCGATGTTACATGGAAACGAAGCGTTTCCGGACCCATTTTCATATAAGATAATTTCTTTCTCTACGTGTGAGGAATGTATCCTGCAAGTTCTGCAGTACATTTTTGTTACACCCTGTATATAAATTGATGAAGTAAGTTGCTTTCATATTTCCGCAGGAAAAATATGAATTTACTTTTCCATACATCTCTTGAAAATTGAATTGTATGATATTGGTGTTTCAACTTAACCGTGGTTGGTTGCGTATGTGACTGCTTGCTCTTCGATGATTTCGTGCCCGGCCAGTTTTATGACCAATTTTTTGGGGTATTTTTTTGGGAGGAGGATATGCCTTCCTGACACTAAATGAATGTTTCGTCGAATCTATTGAACTCGAAGGGTTTTTGGGAACGGGTAACTTTCCGCAGAAGCAGTGTAGTTTAGCGTGGTTTATGATGCTGAACGGCCTTAAGGCGTGTCAATACAACCGCTTAATATCTGACACTGTTTCTGGGCAACCACTTTGTATTGTCACGGATTGGGTGTTTTATATTCTTGCATCGTATTTTAGAACTCCGGCGATACTTTCCACAGTAAATAAATCTATTCTCAGACACTGAAATTAATACTGTTGAAGTTAGAAAAGGGGTTGCTTATTCAATTTACTGATTTAAATAGTTGAAAATTATTACTATCTTTAACAATTGTTTATTGAGGTAGATTGCATGATTATTCTAAGAGCTTGAATATTCTTTAATGAGTCGATTGTTCAGCCGGCAGGATTACACAGTACGTTAATTGGCGCTATGGGATATCACTCGTAATCACACATTCACTGATAATTACCTTGCCATTGTCGTTGATGGAGGATGCAGTCGGTGTCGGTGTCTGCTAGTTTGGGAGGTCGTCGACTCTCGCCAATTGTGGTAATGGAAGCCTAATTGCCCCTCTTATGTCTATGTAGCAGGGCAGCTTTATGGTCCTCTTTCATACCAGTGTACAGACGTCAATCAGTGCAAGTGACATACTCGTAGATAGTAAGAGAATGTGTTCACAAAAATATCATTAATTTTCTTGGCCGATAAATAGTTGACTCTGTTGTATGTGCGTGAAACGTGGGTAAATAAAATACAATTCAAATATAAAATTCAATCAAATAAAATGAAATTCTAAATACCAGTAAAATATTACCTGAATTATAGGAGAAGGAATAAAGCAACAACTGAATATTTCCTCTCTAAATGATAGAATTTCCCATAAAAGGGAAAATTGGAAGGAACAGGTTGTAGGGATAGGTAGTGATAGATTTCCGAAACTTTCCCTGCAGTACCAGCCTACAGGAAGAAGGAATATTGTTGGACCCATAACACATGGTTAGGAAATTGAGGTTGGAACATGCTTTTGATATATCCAGGAAGAGGAAGTAAGTAAATAAGTAAAAAATAGTTGCGTAGACCATTTGCACGGTCGAATACTAATTGCAGCCGAAAAGTAATATTTTGTAACATCGCCTCTTTGACTATACATATAGCACAATAACATCAAAACAAACAAAATCTTCAAGAAGTCGATCTGAATGTTACAACACTTACAGAATTCGGCGACATTTCTGGATTTGCGTAATTACTTTCCTTGTGAAACTGCAAATACTCACAACTGGAAGTTCAACAACTGATCGTCTTTTAGTATAGGTTTGAGAAACTTTTACATTCACTATGGTGCTCTGTTTGTGAAGTATTCACGTTGGAACACAATCTGCAGTATTATATTTGATAATACATACCTTATTAACAGACCATTTGCTATTTTGTACCTTTATTGGGTTTCTGTGTGTGTGTGTGTATATATTATAATGATAACTTCACCAACGGAAAGACTTCATACCAACTGTAATTAAGAATTCAGTGCATTTGTAATCATCATCCTTGCGCCTTCTCTGATAGTAAACCACTACGAAGATTATGGATAACGGAGGAAGTAAACACATACCATATAATGAGCGGTTGAAGTATTGCTACTTTCCAAAGATTGCTAGAGTCGTGACTTTAAAATTTTAAATAGCTTGTGATGTACTCAAAACACATTGTTTAATTTAAGTGAATGTTAAATCGATAGCTGTGGTATTTACACATAGCTACCATAACATTGGTCGTTAGACAGATTTACTCCTTACAAAATTTCATTTATAGTGTCTGGGAAACTTAGTTCTACAGAGGACAGAATTTTTGAAACAATTGGCGCTAAAATTGTATGGACCCAGTTTTGCTTTATTGGCAAACCTGAATGACAAAGTGTAGTCAGCGGAGCCCCTTGTATGTAGACCACTAGGTTCGTTGCGTGGGATAGTCGGCCGTTGAGCTTTCTCGGCGACGGAGCAACAAAATTTCTAGGCTAATACTGGAGGTACTTCCCAGGCACAATGGTGCTCATTAGCGCGGTTTTCAATTCGCGTTTATGCTTAGAATTTATGTGAGAAAATAGCTGCAGAGTCAGTTTTGGCGGGATAATATTAGCCACTAACGAAGAGATTAGAAAGGGTAAGAGGGGGAACATCTTCCTTGAAGAAATAAGGGAAGCAGGCTGGAGATCGGCAATGGGAGAGACGTTCTAATGAGTGGATTTGTAAGCTGTTGTTTGTGAGCGAAGCCAGATGGCTAGTGGCAGAAAGTTAGTAGAGCTGTGGGACTGTTAGATTTCTATTGCACGAATGTAATGCTTGTTGTGCTTACGTACACACTGAAGCAATTCAGCAGATATTAAACTGCTCTTATTTCATCGAACACGTACAAAAATACTTATGCACAAATTGGGCTCACTGCCTCAATCAGAAAGCCGTCTCTTGAGTCACGACTAACAGCTAATACGGTGCCATCAACATGTTCTGGGCTCTTCCGAGGACGTCGTTGTTTGCAAAATATTCCTTTAGTAATACTCATGAATTTCTTAACCAACTATGTTACTTCTATGTTACATATTTGAGGGACCGTTCCAATTGAGATTAGTACACACATTTTTTTTTATAATTGTCATTCGGCCATGTTAGCCATTCAGCCAGCTCAATGTGTTTTTTCGTTTTTACAGTGCATAGATTTCATCCAAGTGTGATTGTATTCTCTCTTTTGTAAGGACGACACAAGATGAACACAACACTTAATTAAAACCACCCATGCCCTCGGCCGGACTAGAACCGGCGACTCCTGCAACGCGAAGCAAGCACGCTACCCCTACGCTGCCGGGGTCGGCTAGTACACACATTGCTGTGCACCTATCCGGAAAATCTCGTTTTCCTCTGGCGTTAGTAGTCATTTAGTCCAGGAGGTTTACATTGTTATTGAGGCCTCCAATAAATTCAGAAAACCGCCAAGAGTTGAATAGTTCTGACAGTCAAATGTTGTGGTAGTTAACAAATGCCAGGCAGCTTACTTATGACAATATTCCACTGTCGTGAACCTCTATAATAATTTAATAATTAAAGAAATACGCACAAGTCATTTGAATTAATAGTAAAGCTTGAGGAAACTCTATAACATTAGTATAATCCCAAAATAATATCAGCATTCTACCAGTAAAATTCCATAAAACTAACTGCAAAAATTCCAGAGTGCCCATATAATAATTTCTAGAAGAAATAATATTTATACACTGATATAAGACCTTGGTTGCGTTATCAGAAATATGATAACAGACTCATATTGCATTTTGAGCACGCAGTGTTTACCAGCCGTGTTGTTTTTACCGCAACAGACCAGCATATAAAATTCACAGTTCGCTGTGTTGTTTTTACTTTGATAGCAGTGAAACCAAGTGATTGAATATGCCGGTCTGAAATCATTTTAAGTGGATTTCACATCCCTAAACTTCTGTTCCAAATGCCTAGTGTATGGTATTGAAGTGCGTACAAAATTCGACTATGCTGACGATTAATTGACACACATTAATTTGTTTTAAAACACTCTATTAAAGGTTACGGCACACCTGAAACAGCCTTAGGAGTTTTTTTGTTGTTGTTTTGAGTTAACGACCCGTTTCACTCATTTACAAGACTGCTTGTATCAATAATTTGTCGGTATTGAATGTTTACACAATTTGTTGTCTATCATATTTAGAAATTCACACCCGTTTCTTAAGCGTATTAGGATTTTGGTCTCACAACTACTGAAAACTGAAGCAGCTTGTTTGTGTAGAGGCAGCTCATCTCTCAGCGAAAAGGTTGATATTGTTACTGTGTAGCAATGTGTCTATTTCTATCGGCTCTTGGCCTTGTGAGGCAATGTACATTTGCTGCGGTGTCTGTCCGCACGCTGCAAATCATGATACATTTTCCGCAACATCGATGAAGCTCCGACAGCGGATTTTGGAACACCAAGTGGATTGTTTCGACTACATCTCACCGTATGTTGCGGAATGTATGGCGGCAGGCCACAACAGCGACGTTTAAAAACATAAAATCGTTCTGACTTCGAAACATACACAACACGGTGTTTTATTACACACACCTTCATGGCGCTAACAAGACACAGAAAAACGAGCTAAATATCAGATCCATTACCACAGAAACCTGTAGCGTGTACATAAAACAAAAGATGGTTCGACATACGCAACTAGAAGTCACACTGACAAAGTTCCAGCAATACACAGGCATTCCCTACGGCACGTGGAGGCATCATAGATGCAAGACTAGAAAATAAAATGACTCGGTTTCTCTAAAATCGGTCATACAAGAGAAATCAACAACTGGTACTAATTTTGCACGAAGTTGACGACAGTTTTAACGCCTAATATCAATAGCTGGTAAGATACATTGATTAAAATTTCTGAACATTTAGTCAAATCAATCTCTTTCCGATGTAAAATTGAAAGAATCTTATTGTATTTTGTAACAATGTGTATCTAAACAGCTTTTTCTCTCCTTTCGAACAAAATCGTCAAGGCACTGTTGAAATTGAATATTAAAGCTTTTCTCATATCGCAAAAAATTTCTGGAACCCGTCAGACGTATCTGTTAGGTTGCAAGAGGGGGAGAGACTCAGAGTGAAGCAAACCTGATAGCGCTCAGGCTCCGTTTCCATGGTTTCCAGAAGTCTCTCCGGGCGATTGCCAGGACGGTTGCTTGAAAAGGCCTTCGACGATTGTTTTTCTGTTCCTTACCCTCATTCCAAATACCTACATCGTCATCGAGGCACAAAACTCTAAGCAAAAAGTATTTTTTGCTTCTATTTACAAACAGAAAAGATGAAGCACGTAAACAATTAACGGATTAAAAATTCCAACCTTCTGAATAGCAAATCAGAATTTTGGTTGAAAACAAATATATGAATTGTAGAAAAACAGAAATGAAAGATCTGAAGAATTGAGATTTAATTTCATCTACGATCTGTTCCTGTTTACACTTAAGTGGTCAGCAGTGTTCAGGATAGGTGCTGCGTTTGTTGTTACAAGGAATAGAGTAGCAGGAAACAGATTGCAGTGTTATTGATAGATTCGGATTAGTATTCCCATTTTAGCAACACCAATCGTCTATGGTTTCCTGTATGCTATATGTCTGAGGAAAAGTACTGCATTGCGGTGTAACTTAGCAGTTCTGGCTCGAGTATTGGAAGCACGATTATTATTTTATGAATGACAACTCCGAAAAATTCGAAAATTTCTAACGCCACACAGTTTATAATTTCTAGTAGGGATATAAAAATGGTTCGGTGAGCGCGTGATATTACGCATGACACGAGTTTCTTAATCGAGCGAGTTGAGTGAGCGGTGAAGCTCTGGCCTCGCATTCGCGAAGGTGCTGGTTCGAATCCCCATTTGGCTATCCAGATTTCGGTTTTACATGGCTTCCCTAAATCAATTCAAATAGGCTATGTCCGAATTCCTTTCAGTTCACAGTCCTTTGCCCGCCTCTAATGATCTCGACAAGGCGTAAATCCATAAGAAGAAAATTAAAAAACAAAAACTCTGAGGACCTATAAGGCATGTAAAAAAACATATATACAAATAGCTAAATCTAAAAGATGTTTCCCGAAGCAACGAGCGGAAAAGACAGAATTTTCGTATAGCGGAACTCCCTGCTGTGGCTGCGTGGTGGTGTGTGCGAGCGGAAATGCGATCTGGAAGCTGATCCTCCGGGCGCCTTGTTCTGTGCCTCCATCTGTCTCGACGGAGTTTAATTTAGACTGCCCAGAGGCCGTAATGCCGGCCGTATTTCTTGCGCCGGTTCGTTCCGATAAGCTGATTCACAGCACAGCCTGCACACACGGCCAGACAGATGGGAGGGTCACACCACCAGGAACCACAGCAAGCAGACACTCAGCTCGGAAATACAACACGACTCACCCAGTGTGTTATCAGCCTCTCATACACTGTGCATCTGATTAGCATTGTTTCAACGAATGTTTACAAGAAACGTTAGAATCTTTTCTAAAACTTTTCTAAAAGTGCAACATTTACAGTGAGTAGTATGATCGTTTTTTACATACTGCGAAAGAACACTTGGTTTCATTTTACCTGTGATGATACCTTCATTCAGGATGGATACATATTTAATAGAACATATTCTAAAGCTAAACGATGATCCAGACACCAAGCGAAGCAGAATCACAATGGAACAAATGTAAAATTACTGCTAAATTTATCCGTCAGCCACAACTTCAGGAACTAATCAGCCTTATCCTTTTCGTTTACACCTTTCACATGAATTGGATAACATGTCGGATGATTATTTAGTATGGAGACTCAACAGTAAGCTATTCTACTTCAAATCAAAAGAAATCTGAACTAGTTTTGGAAGCTACTGGAAAAAAAATTCGTTTGTTCACGTTCCTTTGCATTTCAAGGGTCATTATTTTATTTCTTGGTGATTATGATTTGTAACTAAATATTGCATACGCGTGCTTCATATGCCAAGGATACTGTTGAAAATTTAAATATTAGGTATGCATTTTTGCACTGAAAAATTACTACACAAACTCTTTGGACGCTTTGTCTACTATCTTTCTAAACATTTGGTATTGTTTCATTGGGCAATATCAGCAATTTATGAAGTAGTCCAAGTCAAGTATAGATATCACCAAGAAATCGTTTAAAAAAATTTTATATTCATTTAAATTAAAACACATTTGTATGAAATGGTTTTTCTCAATGGCAATTTGTTTGTTATATAGTATTGGTAGTTAGTATATCTTTAAGGGCACAGACCAAACAACCGAATACTGTGGAACTAAGCATTATAATGAATATTTCCAGACTTCAATTAAACTTTGTGGTTTGTTCCTAGCCATTGCACAATTGTCTGAAATTTCTTCTTTTCACAGTTTACAGGAATTGAATTTGATTTATATAGGAAAGAAAGCGGAAAGTAACAACGGGCACGATGATACTGCATGTTTAAGAGATGAGTTAGAAACTGGCAGAGCGAGACAGCAGGGTGTAGCTCACCGGTTTATCAGACTCACGCATTCAGCCGGAACGTCAGATAGTCCGCGAGAAAAACTGCGGCTTCCGGGAGACAAATATACTCGAGCTCTTCCAGCAGAGATACTGTAAATGCAGTCCAGACTTATGTTCTATCCGAGGAGTGAAAATCTAGAGGAAGATAGTAGCCTACCGAAAAATGGGCGGACTATATTATCTCAAGCGTTTCCTGTGTCCTGATGTATTACAAAAATTTCATCTTCTAGGCGTAGGACATTTATACAGGAATTCAGAAAAAAAGAGAATCTTAAAACAGTATATTATGCGGGGTTAGTTGGAGCACTTTTCTGTTTCGGAACAGAGTCAAATTTCTACTAAAAGTCTAAAGTAGTCAGAGGAATATTGAAAGTTGGTTGGTGGATACCAACTATAGCTTTCAGCAGCAATCGTTGTTGAATAGCGATCTGTGTATTGGGTCAGTGGACGTAGAATTTCAGTATCACCAGTATGTAAAAATTTTGAGACGAACCTGGTAACAGTAAATTTTGTTTATTGCTCGGAAGCCTTTAGAAAAGAATTCTTATACGTGCACGTGGTAGTCGTTTCGTAATGGAAGGCAACGGGTATTAATCAGCAAGTTATTTATTTCTGAAAGAGTGTCGTCATTTAGCATTAATCAAATATCAAACTCATTTATTTAGATGAAAGTTAAAACCACCTGCCAACAGAAACCTGAAATCTTCGAAATTATTGATTAACTAATAGTAGATCCATTGTTCGACTGCCTGTTACGGTACACCTCATTATTAATGTTTTGTTTCTTCATATTAACTAATTCCACGAAGCAGATATTTTTCTCTCATTTGCTTGTTGTAGACATTCGACACCGAGAACGTGAATACGAAACTTCGACACGAGTGTGAGGCGAACTAAGGATCAAAACTAGTCGACTTCTGAAGTGGCTCAGTAGAGCATAGACTGCGATTTATGGATGTTTATGGACACTGTAATAAGCATTAAGTTTTCATAAGTAAGCCTATATTTGTATTTCCATAGGTTTCTCGGTTCATTCATTTTCGCGATATAACTATAATATTTGATGTTTGTTATAAACTGTGTGTAAGAAAAAAGAAGCCTAAAGTAAAAGGGAAGGGGGATAATGTTACTAACAAACGAGAAAGCTGAAGAAATATTGAATTCAAGTGTTCTCATTTTTACATTAATTGTGTGACGGATAATAATATCCTCTGTGTGTGGAGTTTGTTTCCCTTTTAACATTTTCCATATATTGTAAGTAAGTATTGCTGCTGCCATCTTCTTTAGCCGTCTTATATCCAAGCCTCAGAACAGGCAATACAAGTAACTGAATCGTTCAATTTTTTTACCGCAGATGAATCATCACAACTTTCAGTCGTATAAAACAATTCTGGGAACTGAATCAGTTCTGGTTAAAGTACCTTTACCGTAGAAAATTTTAAACAATGACTGTAACTTCTTTAAATTTGTTTCTTTGATTAGGCGAATAAAATAAGCATTTTAAACGCCGAAATTGTAAACTTTATAAGCCGTGAAGAATGCTACCGTCGATTATTTTAAAGTGAGATCCGCTTTGTTGCCGGGTAACTCCTACAATCGCTCTCCAACTAAAGACTTTTTTTGTGATATTATTTTCACACGTCTAAAATTTTATGTTGCCAGAACTACCCGGATGAATAGTTGGGGAATTGAATGTTTGGATTTTTTTAAAAAAATATTCATTACCTTGCGGCTCTACTCGTTCATTTATTTTTAAATCTAATTTACCGGGAAAGATTTAGCTACAATTTGAAAATGCCAAACTAATGAAATGTTTTACGTATTGTAACAGCCCTCAAACCAAAAATTAAATGGAATTGTATTTTATGAATCATTTGTGGTAAACTAGTGTTTGGTTGAATATGATCTAGTTGGTTTGTTTTGCAATTTCCTGTAAATCAATGTATATAGACTTTGTTTTATGAAAATAAATTATTTATAGGCCTATTAATATGTTTAAGTACAGAATTGTGCAAGAAAATTGCTTAAATGTTTGTATCAAGGCAAGTTACGATGTCTAAGGACAATTTGCTACAGTTTAAAATAATTTCTGTGAATAATTTTGTGTTTAAGTATCTTTAATTTCCATTTCTGACCATTTTGTATTGATGGTAAATGATTATGTATTAATTCTGATTGTTTTTAATATGTTTCAATTGTTCAAGTATTGTTAAATTTCGAGAATTATCTGGCGGAAGCTTTTTAAGTGTTCTAGAATTTTCGGTGTAGCTTATAATAAAGCAAACATCTGAGTTAGTTTTTTCGGCAAAGTTTTCACCGACTCAATTTACGATGGCCAAGAACCATATTGTCTGTGGAAGAAGTGTTGTATACAATCGCTGGATTGAATGTATTCATGTAAACGGTATCGTTGACGTCGTGTTTTATGAAAATAAAAACAAATGTTAAATAGATCTTTATGGTGGACTGATTATTTATCACATTAATTAAACCACCAACAATCATATAGAATGTGTCATAAACAAATATAAACGAATTGTTATTAAGAAACTATGCGTTACAAAATGTATTAAATAAAGGATTTTTAAAGAAAATTTTTGTTACACAGAGTTGTTTTGTAAACAAACTATTGAAAAATGTCACTGATGAAGAGTGTGTATAAGTAATAACAAAATCACGGGAATAGAGCATCCAATTTTTGATTTATTGATATTGAGTATTTGTAGAGTGACTTGATTATGCTTCCAAGAATGCTTGTAAATTTAATGACCTCACGTGTAAGCAGTATGCAATGTTTTGTGCTACATACCTGAGTCTCTTTGTTAACACAAGAGATATAAATGCCACTTGTTAATTCACGTGGAGACTGAAGTATAACAGGTTGCATGTAACTGCACTATGTAATTAAAAATGAAGGAATTAAAAAGGAGGGAACGGCTTAGCCCCGTCTTCTTGGTTGTGCGCGCCGCCTGTTAACATGCAAATGTGCACGCTGAATATTTATCCTGGTACTGTTGTTCCGTTACATGAATGCTTAAGTGGTCGCCTGGAGGGAGCAGCAACCCTTGATTATGCCGGCGCGACGGGTTGCCTGCTCCACCCCGACCCCCCGGGCCAGACCAACGCGATTTTTAAAGTAATTTTCTGACCCAGTGACTTTTATAAGCCGGGCTTCCAAACCGGAAAGATTTTGCGCTCTGCTGAATCCAGCCCTTGACAAAAGAGAAAAATCCCATTTATTTTTCACGCATGTTGAACTGTAATTATTCGATGCGATTACGTATTAAATTATTACGACACGAGTATTTTGTTGTTGTTAGGCAAATTTATAATTGAATTCCAGCATTTATGTAAGCCACGTTGTTACTAGAAAATAACTGTTTCACCTACAATAGACTTTTACATGAAGCGCAATCTGGTTGATGAAAAGGTCATATAGGGAAACCAGAAATCAATGAAATACCTAACTATTTTTTTTTTTTTTTTTTTTTGTAATCTACATGCGTTACAGAATTTCGGCAGCTGTTTCAATATGTAACAGTTTTCTGTCTTAAAATTACTTCATGTTAGAATACTAAAATATTCTATTTTTTACGTGAAATCATGAGTAAGGATGATTAGTTACCTAAAAATTGTAGGTAACTGCTCTACTCTAGTTACTCTTGATTAAGTATTAAGGATGAGTATGGTTTCGCTAGTCTTGTGTTACGAAGACACCATAATTTCAAGAACGCTTGGTGATGAGTTTTCAAGTAGATGTTAGTAATGAATCACTTGTTAGTAATTCATGTCTCCACGATTAACGGTTATTCTGCACTCAAGGAAGTGCTTCGGGAACCAATTTCGTGGCTGGTATTCCAGAAACTACTATGTCAACTTTTATTACATAGATATAGCTAAATCTATTTTCAGAGCTTATTTTATCACATTATACTTAACCAATAATAATTTTAGATTTAAAAATAACTGGTCGTGAATTTTATCTTATATTTTCTGGACTATTTTATGGTTCTACATACGAGCTCGGTACATTCTATGGAGAAATCAGCTTTTGAGCAGTTACATCTGACAACTTGTGTGACGATAGTGTTTGACTGGCCATCTTGTATTATAACCCTAATTGCAATACCTACATGTGTTACGAGAATCACGTCTGGGAGAAGCAATCCCTAAAGAAAGTAACTGCGACTTTAGTTGGGCAAATAGTTCTAGAAATTTGACCGTGCCTTTCTCGTATATTTAACCGCAAGTGAACCATCCCTCCTTTATACCGTTGACAGGATGGTTTTGGTTAGCAATTTCGACTAATGATAGGATGCTCTCCCCACTAAAAATACACGTTTCCCAAAAGGATTAATAAAACTTACACGATTGACAGAAAAATAAAGAGATTTTCGCTTTCATCTGAAAAGGAGACTACCAGACTACATCGATGTTCCGTGTATATGTTGAAGGGTATTCATCCCACATGTCTGTGATACAGTCGTTTCTTCAAATGCATCCCAGTTTTTGAGACATTCGCATACAAAAAATGCCAAACGCTTTTAAATACCAGAATTATTGCAATTTTTTTATCAAGTGGCAGCGTGGTTTAGGCAATAAAGTATCTGCTTCACAATTGTATTCGCCACTGAATAAAGTCCAAGCATGTGTGTATGTATGCTCGTTTGAGCCAACTAGGATCATGTTAAGTCTTTGTATAACTTCAATTTCACCGTAGATGTATACACATCGTGTTGTTAATCCTAGAGGGGACTTACAGTTTAACGAGGAATACGAACCACGGGACATCCTGGCTAGCTCATATGATATCTCAGTATTCGAACTCGGGACGGGGCAAGCGTCTTAACCGTAATACTATTAATTGAAAATTATTTTATTGAAATTTTATTTCAACTTCATTTTCATACTTTTATTGCTTGAAGTAATATTAAAATCAATTGTCATTAATTATAATAGATATAACAAACATATTTTGGGCCATTATATAAAAAATGTCATCGTAATATGCCTTGCCCATGGCTACTGAAGGTGAAGAAATTTGTTCAGGAGGTGATATTATTAGTAAATTCGAATCTGACAAAAGTACTTTGCAACATTTACAAGCGTTCGTTACTTCTCATTTCATTTACTTATTGAGCTCAATTTTGTCGATATTTTCGTTGCATACATTATTTAATTTACGATCATTTATACGCTTCTACTTCAGAGAATTAAACATATACATTGTAGAAAAAAGTAAAAAAAAGGTATTCTAGATGACATATATTTGTTTTAAAATATTACTTTACGATATACAAGCACGGAAATGAAAAGGAATAAATTTACTAACAATAAACAAAAATGTGTTAGAACGGAGACTTTCCGGGTGTATGATTGCAATGAACTCTTCACCCGTGTACCGCAGGATTGTGTTTTCTCAGTGCAATCTGGCAGAACAGTTGCGAAGGCCTCATTGTGAAAAAAATAATCCATTATTAAAATATCTGATGGTCTCCTTGTGAGATCAACGTCAGCCTGACTGTCAATTCGGCTTATAACAGATGAGTCGGGTTTTTTTTTTTGCTGTCGTTAGTCTTTCGACTGGTTTGATGCAATCCTCCATCCCTTCCTATCCTGTGCTAACCTCTTCATTTCTACATACCCCTTACATCCCACGTCCTCAATTATCTGCTTCATATATTCTAATCTCTGTCTTCCTCTACAGTTCGTACCTTCGATTGTTCCCTCCACAAGCAAATTAACCAGCTTGTCTCTTCTTTCTGTAAGCTTCTTCCACAAACTTCTTTTCTCACCCATCAGTTCGAAAACTCATTCATTTCTCTCTTTGTCAGTCCACTTAATTTTCAGCATTCTTCTGCAACACCACATTTAATATTCTTCAATTTTCTTTATTTCCAGAAAAATGAGTCGTATCAAAAACAAAAAGCGGACCCTGTGGAATAAAAGTTTGGGGGATGATGATTTTCGTATGTAATACAAACAGAGATCGTGAATTGGTATAAAACGCATATCTGAGGAAAATGTAGAAATTTGTAAGCTGAATTTTAAAGAAGTTAAAAAAAGAAGCATATTTACTCTTTCAACTACAGCATGCTGCTACATTATTAACAATATGTTTTACTATGCAAGAAAAAGAGTTAAAATTGAATTTTTATCTATGGGGTGTAATATTATATTAATCTTGTAAATTCTGTATCTTCTTTACATCACCAAAGATCTGATTAAACTGCCTTCATTAGAAATGTTTATACGTAAGTCACTGCTCCGATAACTACGAGCAATCAAACGGAATTGTTGAGAACGTCAGGGATGTTAATGTTTATCAGGTGACGAGGGACTGCGAAGGCGACGAGGCGGAGGACGTGTCTGGATGCGCGCCTATGTCCGTGAGCTGGGAGGGCGGTGCGGAGCTGCAGAGCGGTGACGTGCTGCTGGTGCGCATAGACGACAGCCGGCTCGTGCAGCGGGCAGGCATAAGCGTGCAGGAGCAGGCGCACCGCGTGCAGGACAACCTGCTCCACGCCGGGCAGGACCTCGACGCAGAGGCCGGCGACGAGCAGGACAGGTGAGCACGTCTCAAGGCTGGCTTATGCTTCAATAATATTGGTTTATGAATTGTCAGAAGGATGAAGAAATTACTGCCATACATAATATTATTGCAGGCCACTTTTCCATGGAGCTTAATTAAAATGAATTGTTAATAAATAACAGACACGAATTTTTTGTTATAATTTAATGTGATATGACTTTCGTCTCTCATCATGGTATCCTCAGCGACGAATCTGGTTAAATTGTTTTTTAATATAATTATGAAATTTAGAACGTATTGATTGCCTTATACTATTGTAGTGGTTCGATCGGTTTGTTACCTGATCGTTTATGCTTAGGCTTTAAATCTTCTGTAAGTGTCTCATATGTGTTTGAAATGTGCGCCTTTCCGACAGGTACTCATTTGTGTGTCACAGGTATCTTATTTCCTGTTTCAGTAGTTAGTTCACATAATTATCGAAAAAAATGAATTCAACCTGCTTTATGACAAAAGTAGATGCAATCAGATGAAAAAATGATTAACATCGAAGTAAAAAGTAAGTCTAAAGCATGATCACATATTATTTTATTATCATGTTAAGAAACGATTTAAATAAAAAAGTATAAATTTTTAGTACAGATTCGTCGCAGAGGATTCATCTATGAGTCCAAAAGCTTATGGTATTAAATTATGTAAAACCAGGATAGGAAACGATGGAGGATTGCATCAAACCAGTCGAAAGACTGACGACAGCAAAAAAAAAAAAAAAAAAAAAAAAAAACCGTTGCTTTAACTTAATTTGATATAGTTAAATTACAGTGATTTATTTATCTTCTCAATGGTAGATATAAAACAACTGAAGGAGAGCTACCATGGGAAGTATCATTACTGATATTTTATTTATACATCGTAGCACGTAAGCCGCAAGCTCATTTCGGCTGCTTATTCATGAAACGTTCTCAGTCCTCTAACATCATACTACTAACAAGGACGACCATGTCGGTTAAACTGTGTTAGTGGAAACATTAGTGCAGAAATCTCCTCACGTGTTCAGATGAATGCGATGAGGTTACAGCAGATTTTTCTCCTCGCATTCGGCTAACGCACAGTGGTGATGATGGAAGACTTGTGATCAGTTGATATCTGTTAGCTTGGCGCAAAACCAAAGACAAATAGGAGTACTGGGAATGAAGATGTACAGCGAAGAAGTACATAGCAGTTTGATGAACTGTGTTCCAATTATTTTAGAAAAGATTAGTTAAAGTATCAGAACTCTTATACAAGCACTCATAATTATGTTGGAGTGATCGGATCATTTTGCAGATTCGTTGTTAATACAATCATCTTGAAGTTAGTTAAACTGTCACGAAAAAAAGGTACTTGTTCTTGACTGGCTGCACGTGCGGTTTTGTAGTACCAAAGCGAGCTCTGTGTATCGATAACATTGATGTCAATTGGTGCCAACAAGTAATTAAATATTTTCTGCGTTTTTGGACCTATAGGGTGATTGAAACCAATTATAGTATAAATCTACGAACCATATATAAATCTTTTGATATATATATATATATATATATATATATATATATATATATTAATCCCATTGCTTACTAACTAGCCAACAGTTAATCGTTCCTGTCCGCAGCGCATGAGTCTTCATCTAAACAGAAATAAAGATGGGGAGTGGATTATTGTAATTTCACTAGCAGACTTTGCATAGAAACTGAATAAATATATGCCTACAGATATTCCTTTTAATTTAGAAATTTAAAGACAGCAATTTGAAGTTGCAGTTGAGAGTTGAAAAAGTTTTCGCTTTATTAGCGTTCAGTGAACTACAATTGTTTGTAATTTCAAGGTTCGCGTCTATCTGAAATGATAAATTTAATTCATTTCTACTTGTTTCTCAATTAGAATATTTGAAATGTTTATGAAAAACATAATTATTTCCAGTAATATTATTAATTATTCTTTTATTTGTAGAATATATAAGCTATATGTTACATGTACTTCCTAATATTTTTCACACATCTGCACAAATATTATTACCTTGGTTAGCGATCAGGCAATGGAGCAGAAGACGGCGTGTAATAGATACCATTTGCCAGAAAATTATCATATGTGAGTAAAAGTGTAACTCATAATCAACTTTTAGTACAATTGCCTTCCATTGCAACGGGTGAAATGCCGCAAGTGACAGACCCAGATCTTACGAAATTATGTATTGTGAATCTCTTCAGACGGAGACAGCCCGAGACGGCTGTGTACCAAGTGACGCGGCCGGGGCACGACCACTGTGACGTCACCGAGGGCGTGCTGCTGGACATCACGCCGCTGCTGGTGGACGGCCGCAAGGTGGTCACGCTCTACGACAAGGACCTCACAGAGGGCATCAACCTCCTCATCGGTAAGTCTCAAACACCGCGGATCCTTTTACTTCCCGCGCCACACTTGTCCATTTTCATTAGAGATAAGTTTGAACAACGATATAGGTACATGAGGTCTATAAAGCCACAAAGGGCTTGTTGGTTAATTTTTTCATTAAACTTCGTGGATAAGTAACTGTGTGGAGAACAGTTTAACGTTGTGAAGCGTTATTATAAAGAGAACGCCGGTAGGACCATGTCTGGTCTTATATAATACTGTTTCGACTCAAGTTTTACTTCGTTGGACGAGAAGTTGGGTGGAGGTTCAAATGTCTTCGGTGTCTCTCATGTGATTTTTTGTGGAGCACGTCGAAATTAATGCTCGATCCGCTGGGAGCGCTGCACGCTGCTGCCTCCAGCAGTGTCACAACAAGAACCTTTTATATGGCAGCAGTTTTCGGTTACCATAGATTTTCCTGTGATCATTATTCCCTATGAAATCATATTGTGGACTCGGCTATTCTGGAAACACACTGCACGCCGCTTTTTTTTTGTGAGCTGGAGTATCTCACCCCCAGTGGACCTCTATAAATTAATATCTGGCTTACTTAATCTAAACCAAACATGTTATGTTTGATAAATTGTATCAATTTATGAAAATCTATGAAGCCAAGAATCAGGGTGCTTGAATGATATCCTGAAAAATTATCTGTTATGAATCTATAATACTGGTAATTTCTAACTATTGAAATACTCGGAACTGGTTTAGATATTAAACATGAACATTAAAGGGAAAAATTGTCAGGGTTTATCTGATATGAGTATCTTTATAATCAATACAGTATCCTAACTATAATCACATTTCCTGAACAACAAGCTTCGCTAATAGATGCTTTGGAACGTACCTGAGTGAAATAACCAGTCTAAGGAGAGGACTCAATTAAGATTGTCTTGTGTAATTTTCTTGTAGTTCAAAAATATCATATATCTGTACTCGTATTTTTATACAAAAATATTGTACATGGATTCTCGGAATATATGTTTGACGACAATGAATTAGAAGAGTTTGAAAGGGTTTTACATCAGTTTGATACGTCCAAGAATATTAATTTCTTATTCCGCCCTGTTAAATTTGTGGTAGTTCAATAAATAATAATAATAATAAAAATATTGGTTGTCATCTGTCTGGTTTTTCAAATATTTTCGGTTGCTCGATGATCTTCCAGCATAAAAGACTCTCCAGAATATGGCTCTTTCACAAGTAACACAATATCTTTCAATTTACGGTATAGGCTGGTAGTGGTGGAGCGTGCAAAATTTCATCAGCTAGGAATATATGAAATAGGGAGGGACCAGTCAGAAAATACTGCCGGAGTAAGGACATTCTTTTATCTGCTTGCACTGGTCTCGTTTGCCATCAGTTGACGTGAGTGTCTATTACTATGCCACTGCGAACAACCGACGTCACATAACGCTTTTCCCAACTGTCAACATCCACTCTGCGCTGGTGGGCGGTGGAGTGTTTTGTGCCGACACCTGTTCACGCACGCACCACTCATTAATAGTGAGTGCGTCCAGATGAGGCACACCACTTGTCCTTCCTCCGCAGTCATCAATAATTAGCGCCTCATTATCCGGCGCATCCCAGCGGGCATCGCGCAGCTGCCTCGGCTCAGCTTCTGCACTCTCCTACAGTTGTCCAAGATTCGCACACCAGGCGGCTGTCACCTATCAGATCCCATAAATATGAGTTAAGGCGTATGTATATCATCCCAAATGGGACAGACTGTCTTGCTTAGCTGTATGAAAAACTTCTCAAGTTTAAATTTTAATTTGTTTAAATATTTCCTTGGGACTCTTGTTTTCTGATAATATTTACCACCCTCCGACAAAAAGTGGCATCTTGCTTTGCTCAGTGTAGCGCAACAATAATTTATGCCTTTCTCGAGTTTACAAAATACCTTATGTCATTGGTGTAGCGGTCAGTGGTCCTTCAAATTTTCTGTCTAAATATTAAATTCCTGATTTTAACAAAATTAATACAGAGAAACATACAACTATCCTTATCATAATGCAGTCTGTAACAAAAAAAACCATGAAAATAATAAATTATACAATTTATGGTCGCTTAGAAAGCCATGGCCGAATTCCTTCCTGTTCCTTTGTCCCACCTCTAATGATCTCGATGCCGACGAAGTATAAAGATGTAACAAAAGAATTGGATAAAATATTCCTATAATCTGTTAACTGCTACAAATTACGCGATAATAGGGTCGACGTAAAATGAGCATACGACTTTGTTCAACGCTGATCTGTCTCATTGAAGTGCTGTTCCAGTAACAGAAATAAAAACTGGCGCCTAGGGAAGATTAAATTTAAATAACAATTTCTTACGCATTCAATAAGCAACTTAAAACACGCAGTTTAGGATTGTTATTTTTAGCAACTAATCTCGCTTTCTTATACAAAGCACTGCCGCCATCTTGCTCCGAACTTACGTATCAATCGTGTCAGCCGTTTCTTATGCGACATTTTTTCGAAAATCGAGAGTTCGGTTTATTCTAGACACATTCCGATTAACTTTCAAATCTTCACTGCTTGCAGAGACGTTAATGTCTGATAATTTTTCATAAATTTGTGTTGATTTTATCACATTTTTATTGATTTTTTTTGTTCTTTTTTGAAAAAACTTTAGCAAAAATGAGTTGTCTGACGTTTTTTGATGATTTCTCTTATCATTGTCGAGCAAATAACACTTTACGCTGATTTCTAAACGACTCAAATATCTTAATAATTCATGTACATCAGAAAATTCTACCAACTTCGTCATTTGTTTGCTTTCCTAGGAGATAAATTTAAATTATATTTGGAATCTCTAGTCCCCTCGTATTTAGGAAGGTAATTTTGTTGATTGATCAAAGAAAAATATGTTTCGACAACAACGTTGTCTATCTTTATTTCGGATCACTTTGGTGATTCGTGAAGTAGGTCTTGGGGTAAATTTTGGTGTCCATCGCAATGAGTGATAACATCTCTGAAAAAGTTAATCGAAAAAGTAGGTCACGGTAAACTTAGTAATATAAAGTTCACTGTGACGTAGCTGGATTCGTTACATTTAGGCATTCGCCTGTGGAAGCGCTTTAAGTGAAAGCTGTTGTCAGCGCTTCGCGACTTCTTGACATTCGGACATTTTTCAGCGGACGTCTGACGCACAACACAGAAAACCCATTATATGTTATGAAAGTCCAGAGGAAACAACACTCCGGCCGAAACAATAAGTTATGCATCGCGAATGGCGTACTGTGTCTTCCAGCGAATGGTGGTTTATTGCATTCTGAAAAGTAATGGTTACAGCACTTTACAACAGCTTTTATCGAATGAATCTCCTCCTTCATTCATTTATCTTCAGAATGGCTTAGTGGGAAACCAAAGATATGGGAACGGCGTCCTTGTATTATAGGAATAAAACTTTTGTTTTTTGTCCATGGTACTTACGTATTCAGAAAATTGAATTTTCTAATCAGATATGTTTCCTAAATTCATTTGTAATTTATTTAAATTATCAAATCGTTGAAGAACTTCTTTCTGTTATATTTCAGGAGAAATTGGTAGAGGGGGGGGGGAAGAATAATTAATTCATAAGAAACTAAAAATATTTTTATACTCGTTGCCATTACAGCTCGCAAAACAAAAAAATAGTGATCCAATTCCTTCTTTCAGTATCGCCTCTAGGGGATGCAAAATTTTTATTTTCTGCCTTCGCTTATTCTGGAAGTGGAAGTTCTCTTATGTCATCTATAATTAATCATTTGCTTGAATGAGCATCTTCTAAGACTTCTGAGTATGATAGATAAATTAAGAAAATGTGAAGCAAAATTTCCACTTAAAATCTTCAGACGTATTTGAGAAATCTGACTTTGGTAAAATAGCCTAATTGTCTAATGGTTCATAATTTTCGTGCTAGTCTGAACAATTCTCCTTTACTAACTTGCCTTCAAAGAAGTCAGGATGAGACATCTCTTGTAGTACACGTTTGCAAACACAAAGTTATATACTACAATTTTAGGAAACATTGGATCGATCTCTGTTAAGACGAATGAGGCTCAGCATTTTTTTTTTTTTTTTGATGTAGTCTACTCTTTCTTGGTAAAAAACTTGCTTCCACTTACTAGGAAGAGACTTCAACATATTGACAAAAAATTGACATTAATACAATACAATAGACAACTACAATAAACGGTCCACGTTTTACTTTATTCAGCTGATAGTTTAATTCAAATTATTCTTGTTACTAGTAGTTATCGCAAGAATGGTCACATGTATTAAAAAAGTTTCAAACCTTAATACACAGATTTTAAATGCAGTTCAACACCGAAATGTCTATTGGAACAATACCATTGATGAACAATTTTGGCTCAGTGGTTTTCAGAGCTAACTCTTATTTCCTCTCATAATTGTATAAATGCTCATAAACGAGAAATATTTTTGTATCTATTATAGTAATCAACGATAAGAGCGTACAGACAGTGCTACTCGCTACATGTCATTAAACATTTACATGCCATTTTATCCGCATTTTATAGCAATAGAAATAAATTCAAAATTATGATTAACACAAAAATGTTCTGATAATCTGTTTCATACACATGGATAAGAACATAGGAATCTGAGCAGTGAAACCAAGTCAAGAAAATCCACAAATGTTACCGACACTGATATTTCGTGCGATTAGAATAATTCCTTTTCTACCGTTAAATATGTGGAGTGTAAACTATGGTGAACGCGTTTTAGTACGGGTCGCGTATATGAGGAGAAAAGTACATGTAATCTATTGCAAAAGGTTAAACACCATTGTTATTGACATAACTACTGACTGAACAATTTAATAATTATGTTACCAACATATAACAAACAACAGTGATTGTAAAAGCTGCGGGCTAGAATAGCTTTGAGTACTAATTAAACCTCAGTCCGGAGTTCCTAGAATTAATGTTCTGCGGATAACATGTTCCATCGTTTTGAATGTCAAATGTGCTGTTTATGTAGCAGGATGAGCATCAGAATTTGTTATTGTAATAAAGCGACAGTTAAGGTTTGGAATATTGGCTGAAAACTGTCCTCAATATTAACTGCACGTGTTGATCTAAACACCAGACAGGGAATTTTAATTACTCTGTTCCAGAATGGTTAGTTAATGCTTGAAAGAAAATATTTTTACTCCAATACTTACCACTTCATAGACATTGTTTCTTGATTAGGCAGCCCGTGGATTATCTTTGGACTGTTTTGGCGGACTTCGGTTTTCAAGTTCTTACCTTCAAAAATTCTAACAGTTTTCTCGCTAAATGCAGTGAGGTAGTATTCACTTAATCAATAAAATTGGACTGGAACGTATTACTAGTTTTGCGTTTCTATTATCTTAAATTTTTTGTTACATTGCCTCGTAGTCAAGGTTTTATGCGGTTGAATAAATAATTTTTTTAAAATAAATTTACTTCCAAAACGATTTGATGTTACATCATCTTCTAGTTTGCAGTTTTCTAATAATTAGTTATATTGCTGAAATCAGAAGTTGATATACTGAACGATTTAGTTTATGAGTCAATGAAGACAGAAGACGAGGTAGCTGTGTTGGGATCGTATAGGGTATACCTGTCTACGAGGCTTAGACGGATTTTGGGAGAAGAAGCGATAGGAATAGTATGTGGAAAGGAGGAAACGATCATGACCACAAAAAGTTCCTACATTCAGGCATGAAGTATAGAAAAGTTTTCTTTCGCAGGTACGAGAGTCAGGGACTGGAACAAATTACCAGGTAATGTGCTGAACAGTTTACCTGAAAAAATTCAAAATGTCCTCATAATTCAAAAATAAGTGTACAGGTAAATTGCCACTCTGGCATAAGATACGTCGGAAATGACTATTAAATATATTCTATATAATGAAATTGATAACAGCTGAGCCGGGATTGAAATTTATTTGAAAATAGTAACTCCAATATGCTCTAACAACAGTAAAGATACCAAATTTGTAAAATTTGGAAATCTTTCTGTCGGTCTGCCTTTCTGTTTATATATTCGTGCATCAAGCAAACACTAATGGATAGAAGTTAGTGAGACTGCACATAGTGGTAGATCATGTCATTGCTTATGACACAGGTTACTTTTTACCCAGATTACCAACATATTTTACAATGATACAGACATCAAATCAGTTAAAAAAAATATTTGTAAATTTTTGTTTGTCGGTAAGCGCATTATGTAAACGTCAATGAACAAATTTTAACGAATCTGCATTTTGTAATAGCTTATATCTCCAGTAACATACTGGGTACTTTTTATCCGGATTATTAAAACAGAGTATTGATACAGTTATTGATGATACAGGAACAAAACCGTAAATATGAATTTTTTTCCCTTCTGTTCGCGCATCACAAAAAATTATGAAAGCATTTGAACGAAAATTTGCATTGTTATACCTTATGAAATCTGTTTGCAACGGAGGCACTAATTTCTCAGATCTTCATATCAACAGAGGAGGAGCAATGTTCTACGTAAATGGCGACCAAATGTTTTTCATGGAACTTTCTTGTTTTTTTTCCACCGTTTGCTGTTACTGAGAATTACGCCTTTTGGTCATGGTAATTTGGTTAACATTGATTTCATGTTCATAAAGACTTGCGATTTTTTTTTATAACGAGCAGAGTTAGTAGAGGACATCTAACCCCGGGACCACATGCTTGGCACTTGTCACAAACTCAAAGCCCCTACAAACGCTTGGATAATTTGGGAAGCCAAACATTGTCATCCACACGCTTGCTTGTGCACTTGTATGTTTTGGAGAAGCAAGCGACGGACGTCTAGGTTGTGTCGGCCATAACTTTTAGCCTAACCTATTTTTACTAAAAAAAATAATTAAAAACGAGAAAGACGCAAACAAGATCGTGGATGTTAAAAGTGCATAGAAACCGTACCATTTAATTTACATTTCATTCATGCAACTATGATTACTATTTAGCTTCATGTATGTATTTCATTTAATACAAGTATATTGTTTTATAATTAGAATTCTATCATAATTATTGTTTTAACGGCATTATAATGTCTTTATCCATTAATTTTTGATTGCAGTGAATTTATGGAAGAAACATTTAATGAGCTTCTTTTTGAGCCATCTGGTCATATTTGATAACTTCTGGCTGATGAGATATTATGATTCTGAATATTCGCTGAATGAAATTTAACCTATGTCTTCTAAAGAAAATTCAACTTCAAAGAAGCTGTACTATACCAGCTAAATTAATAAATTTATACCTGAGCCAGAACGAATAGAATCTTGTTTTTCTATAAATGTTTACGAAATGTGACAGTAAGAATTATATCTTTTTTTTTTATCTGAATAACAGTTTTATTAAAACTTCACTAAGACGACTCCAAACATGAGCTACTTTTTTATGGTCTTTGCAGAGTTGGACAAGTTATTCATTTCTCTTGCAGCACTTTTACACAACAAAAAGAAACGCACGTTTTGTCCGCCGTCTGGGCACAAACAATACTAAGACCGCACAAACGTGTAGCCGCTTCGCAAGCACTTGCCGCAAACGCCTTTGGTTTGTGCCAAAAAACCGACACTCGGTCGCATCAGCCACAAGTGCCTGCAAGCCTACTCAAGCCAAGCCAAGCGCTCTATCCACACGTTTCAATTTGTGACATTTGACGAGGTTTTGCAAGCGTGTGGTCCCGGCTTAAAATGTAGTATTAAAGAGGCAATTTGATTACACCCACAAACCTCAGAAGTTACAGAGGAAAAGTTTAGGACGTTATATAAATTTTTCTTGGATTAACCTTAGTCAGTAAAATCCATCACCAAACACTACTTCATACCATACGCACCTCACAATCTGTTGTTATGACATTGTAATAGCACCAATGACAATCGAAATTAATATATTATATCCGGAATTGTAGTTGAAATGTGTCAACGACTAATATTTTAAGAAATTGCTACATTATTTTTCCGCTATAAATTTTATTTTTGTGATTAAACATATAGAATACAGTATAACAAGCGTTCTACCTTATCTTCGCCACCTTGTTTTTGGGTTAGTTTCAACTTGAATTCTGACTGGCTGATAGCTTATACAACCTTTGATCATGGTGACCCACTCCAACTGATGTTCGTGTGCTCATTTTGCTCGGTTAGTAGCCAGGGTGGGCTATGATTTTTTTGCGTCTGTTCATTTGTCTTCTCCAAAAGACTAATCATATATATATATAGGAAAGCATGAGTAGGAACAGAGAACGATTTTATTACTTTTAGCTTAGGATCCTGTCTGAAAAATCGAAAATTGCAAGTTGAACTCCGGTCTGACTTTGAATGTTTATCACGAAACACTTGGTTTGTAAATTCAAAGTACTCTATTAACATGAATTTGAAATCCACGTTTGAATTCCAGGTATAGCAGAATGAGTGGTAAATTTAAACTCCGTCAATTCCGTCACCTCCGTCACCTCCGTCACCTCCTCTGTTGTTATGAAGATCTGAGAAATTAGTGCCTCCGTTGCATAGGAATTTACTAAGAATGGATGTATTGTTTTTTTTTTTGTTTTTTTTTTTAATTCTTATACAGCAAACCAAATTACCTTGACAGTTGAGCCAAAACTTCAAGCAAAAACTTATTTACGCGTTATAAAGCTACAGAATGCCCACGTTCTTGCAACGATAAAATAACTCTGCTGGTCTAGGAGGGTGGCAAACTGGCATCGCAAACGTTATTTGAACTGATCTTGACATTACAGTTAACTACAACGCCAATACTGTAGCTGCCTCACAGGGCACAAGAAACGAAATTAGTTGCGTAGTTATTAATGGAGGATGTAATATTTGTTTATATCGTTACACTCTGCGAGTGATTCATAGTTGGAAGGCCCTGAACCTGAACAGTGTTACACAGATATTTTCCTGTGTATCATGAAGTAAGCGATGACCCCATCAGTACGGAAGGAGTGTTGCTCTGTTTTGAAGTGCTTTGTATCTACTCTTCAAAAGTTGCTTCGCTAGTCTTTATTTTCTGTCCACACGTTAGCCAGCGGAAACAATACATAAATAACGCGATATTCTTTACTTGACGAAGTTTAGTTCGTCATGTAGGTGCACGCTACTGCAAATGTTGACACTGAATAATTGGAATCTGGCACCATACTGATTGATTCATTTCTATTTGTAACCACCATAACCCCGCCGGCTCAGGTCATTCAGCCAAAATGACGATGTTGCGAAGTGGCAGAAGTTGCGAACCCGGCGGGTTTCGGTAGAGTTAGTCGAAGAAATGTTCATTTTTTCAGACTTGGTGAGCAACGAAGGAGAGGTACCAAATTGTGCACCAGACTTTGGGCTAATCTTTATCTGACGTGAGTATGGAGTGAAGACAAACGATGCTGTTGATGTAGATCTGTCCTTCATATGGGACCCTTAACTACGAGTATCCTTGTTGTCTTTCGAAGGAGTAGACATAAATAGGCCATCCCTGGTTTTCACCCTCTTCCTTCTTTGATCTTCATATACATAATCCAAACAAGACTACGTTTAACAGCGGTCATCACAATCATCTATAGACATCGTAAACACTTAGCTCACAGAAGACAGAAACAGGCCCTCATAACTCTCTACAGTAACTCAGGTCTACTTTGACTCCGGTAGGACCATACGAGCCTTTCGGCTGAATAAATGGAGGAATTATGAAAATCATAGCATATTTAACCGAACATTCAGCTTCGATGAATAGGGAACATTGTCGACGCGAAATACAAATAATTATTTGTTGAAAGTGCCAACGTTCTAGCTAAGACACTCTCCGATCTTTAGGTTTTGCAGAGGTGTGGGTCCTGTATGTATATTCTTATGCCGCTGCAGAGATGCGATCAGTCTACTCGAATACATAGGAGGTATAAATAGTCTTCCAGACTACCAGTTCTGACTGGTAGATGTGGCGCAGGGTTTTGGCTGATTTGTTACCTACAGTCACACTGACAAAATAATTCACATATATCAGCATTCAGATTTCATGTGAACGGGGCTATTAGTGCTGCTGTCAATGACTCTACAACCAAACATAGCCAATCGCATCACAGAGAACTGCTTTTCGGCAATACATTCGTTTCACTCTGTTTTTTACCGTCAATACAACAGGTCGTGTATATGAGTTTATTAATTTGTTTGCTAAAACATTACATCTGCTTGCAACTAGTTATTGAAAAAAAATTAGGCATTGTTTCTTCTCTTCTGAATTACATACTGAACAACATCGAGGGTTTGGCAGCAATGAAGCGACATTTATTAATGAAATCAATACAAACTATCCAAAATTTTAGTTTCTTCGCTCTCGGTCATCGTTAGTTTGTAAGCACAGGAGTACCTCCACATTTTACATAATATATAATTCATCACTGAATGGTATCCAGCTTATGAACACAATTTCCAGAAAATTTTACTCACTGAAAGTTCTACTAGCGTTGTTGCGTAATCTTATAATCCCATAACAGAAAAGCGCGTTTTAATTGAGGGGATTTATGCATTAACCGGTAAATGCGTTTACAGGAAAGTTGCTAATTTAAACTGGAGTACCATTTAACAGCACTTTGGTCGCAACGTGTATTTCGGTTGGAAGATATAATCCCCTCGCTTCTGAGTGGTTATAATCTGATTATTTTTCGACATTGTTGGATGTGCATGATGGAGAGTTAGGGCTATTAATTCAGCTAAAAGCTGCTCGTTTTTGTTTCACAGGGTCTAATGCAAGGAGAGAACATAACTGATAGAAATTATAATTTGAATTCAACAATTTTTGTAAGCTGTGATCGTTTTATTGAGTTGATGCAAATAAACTCGGATTATTCATCATCTTAAAAATTCTTTCACATGGACTGTAGGTGTTAAAATGCTACACAATGTAAACAAGATTATTTTACGGTGAAAGCACAACTCTTATGTTTGGGACCAGTGTTTCAAATTTTCTTGTTTGCAGTATAAAAGTCGAGTTTCCTCACTGCCTCTTTTCAAACTTCAGTCAGATTTTTATATTATCGTTATTACGATGTTATTCGCAACTCAAATACGTAACATATCAGACATATTATTTGAATTTTATTCCTTTAGTCTGCGAATTTTATTGAAATAATGTTTTTTTTTCCATAGATTTCGGCAACTAGGCCATACATCCAGCTCGATAGTAATTTTTTCCAGCTAATTAGACACACCACAGGACGGACATAACATTCACAGACACAACATTTAAACATTCATGCCCTCAGCCGGCTTCGAACCGGCGAGCTTCGGAACGTGGAGCTAGCAATCTAATCCATACGCTACCGAGGCCGGCGTGTTTGCTCGTATAGTTCGTGTTCTACTTAAATTGTTACTACTAAAAAACTTTTATGGAAAATATTTGTCGAAAGTAGGTAAATGTTCAACTTATTTCTCATAAGTTGATAAAAATGAAATACTTATTAATTTAGTTATGAAATTATTTGCATGTTCTTTCTTTGAGCATTCGAATTGCCTTACTACGGAATTTGGAGTATTTTGTCTTACGATTAGTACTGAAATAGAGTTATGGCTTGTTTGTTACTGCTGGCTATTATCTACGGAATTAAATGGACTTAGAAAGTACAGAATATACTTGTTTTATCGAAATAAAGGGTGAGGAAAGAAGTTCATGGAAGATTATTACAGAGAGAAGAGGCAAGATGATAGGTCACATTTTAATTAATGTAACATTGGTTAATTTGCTAGCGGAGGAATAGTCGAAAGTAAGAAGTGTAGAGAAAGATAGAGATTACAATAAATGAATCAGATAATTGAGGACGTATATTGTAAGAGATATGTTCAGATGAAGAGGTTAGCGCAAGAAAGGAAGGGAACAGTTGAGAGACTCGGGACACCAAAAAAAAAAAAATCTGTTTGTATAATCAGTTGGCCATAAAAAAAAAAAATTCACAAGCTTACCTATTCTTTCATTTTCTATGAAAGCAGTTCTATGGGTTTGTAAAACTCATTTCAGAGTGAATTACGCTGTAATCAAATGTGTCGGTGGGCTTTCTGGTCAACTTAACCACAACCCTCCATTAATATTGCTTTCGAAAATCATAACTTCTACTACTCTCAAATGCTGTAGTCAATCGCAAGACATATTGTTTTTAAGCAGTGATTCCGTTGTAATACAGCCTGTAGACTACCATTATTTTCAAGCAGAAATTAGGTTGTAATACATCCTGGACAGGCATAATACAGTTAAATGTACTACGGAAAATATTTCCAGAGGATTCTTGTATTTTACCACAGCAATTCCTGGCAGAATCGTGATCTCCAGTAATACCGATTTATTTATATTATTTTACTTTAAATGACGGGAAATATAATATCAAAAAAGGATAACTGCCATTTATCTGAATGATATATTTCGTGATTGGTACATATCGTGTAAACTTCCTTTGAGTTTTTAATAAACTTCATCGTTTCTTATCTCCGGCCAAAAAAAAATTTAAAAAATCAAAAAAAATCGTAGGTTGTGTTTTAACCTAGTACTCATTATTGATACAGGTAATATAACGTACACATACAATATCCTTCTCCTTACATGATTTTTTGCATCTGGTTGTCGTAGATAAATAAAAAACAATATGTAAATTTAAACGAACGTACTAATTATAACTTTGTGACACATAATTGCCTCGCATTAATTTTCTTCCCTGCTCTCCGTATTTCTAATATCTTTGCTCGCTGCTATTTTGCGGCAATAATATCGTTGTTGTATTCCGAGTGTCATATTGCTTATACTGTAAATAGTCATATCCTTGACTGTTTAAATCTAATCAAAAGTTTATATTAAATCTCATTTAATAGTTAACCCATGTATAAAAAACTAATGGTATCATATATAATGGTAGTAAGAATTTATTCTGGAAAAGCTTATAAGGAGAAACGAATTAGTCATTTTTAATGATATCTTTTGTTATATGAATACGTTACTCTGGTTAGATTATCAGAGTATTTGGTTAGGATTTTGCATAAATAAATTCGTTTTACTTAAGATCACGTAGACTATAATTTCGAAAACGGATAACTGTTATTTATTTGACCAATACATCATTACGTTTCTCCGAGTTTTAAATACACTTCACAGTTTCTTACCGTCTGCCGAAAAAATCTTAGGTTATGGTTTAACCTAGGGCTTATAACTGACACAGATAAAATAGCGTAAATATTGAATCCCTTCTCCTTACATAAATTTTGGCGTATAACTGATACAAATAATATAACATTAACATCGAACACCATTCTCCTTACACGAGTTTCTGCATCTAACTGTAGTAAATAAACAAAATGCGACCTGAAGGAAGGAATACAATATGGTGGCTGTTGATCGGCGAGTGACGGATGTCACGTGACCGTTCTGTAGCCAATACGTGTAGGAGCTATAGACGACGCACGCAGACGCCACGTTAGCGTTTTATATAATAGGATCGGAGGCCTTCGAATCCGAAGAAATTGGTTATGAATAACTCTAGCAGTGAAATTTTAGTGATTTTTCCTAACATTTTGATATTTTAAGCCCACGAACATTTGGCGTACAGCAGTTAGACGATCATATTGCAGATGTGCACTAGTTCGAGTCTCCAGTAGCAATTCTGTCTTGTTACGTCCTGAGTTATGTGTAGAACCATCAAGCAATATGCGAAAAGATAAATATTGTTATGAGAAGTATAGAAATATCTACAAGCCTTTTTTCACGTTTTGCATTTGATTCTATTTACGTTTTCTAAGATTCAATCACAAGTAAATCGATCACAAATAAATAAATAAACTTATTGTTGCTGATTCATCTAAGACTTTTGTAGTCGTTTGAGGCGAACTGCTTAAAAAAAAAAAAGCCCAGCTTGTTATTCAACCCGAAGGTTAGTTGGTGCCTGAGGAAGGAGGTATACTTTTTAACGTGGATCGAGTGTGGTGGGTGAACGGTTAACTTTCTGGCCTCGCATTCGGGAGGACACCGGTTCGAATCCTCGTACGGGCATCCAGATTTGGGTTTTCCATAGTTTCCCCAAATCACTCCTGGCGAATGCTGGGATACTTCCTTCAAAAGGTCATGTCCAACTGCCATTCCGCCTCTAATGACCTCGACGTTGATAGGCATAAAGCCACAAGTAAAAAAAAATAATTAAATGTAAAATCCGAACCACTAGTAGCTTTCTGGCGTAATTCACTTTACACTGCAAGCTGAGCTAAAGGTCCCCGCCATCGCTTGGGTTCCAACCGGGGACCTTCCGATCTCCAGTCAGACGCCTTAAGCACTGAGGCAGCTGGCCGCTGTAACTGCTTTAAGAGCTATACAATCGAAGGAAAATTTTATGTAAATGTTGTCATGACAAGTAAACAGAAAATTCCTTTTAACTTGTAGATGGCAGTAATATGTTTTTACACCCGAACTTAATGCTTTATTGAAAGTTAGTCATTTCAGGTGTATTTTAAACTATACTTGTAAAAAAGACAAAATTATCTGGTATTATTTAGGTTCAGATTTATAAATAAATGTGAAATCGTTTGACACCTCGTAATAGGATATTTACTGACACTGTTGTGCAGACTTACCACACAGACAGTTTTTGTTTGATGTCTGCGTGTGTCGTGTTTCAGTTGTGTCTGAGCGGTGGGGCGGTCAGTGCGTCCGTCTGCGCGTGCTGGTCAAATCTGACAACTGTGGCGAGAACCAGGACTGCTCGGCGAAAGGCGTCTGCTTCTCAAACATCTCCATGGTGAGTACAGCGGTGCCGTCGCTGTGTTACTGCGATCACTTTGTGTCCAGTCTTCAACTTATTTCTGAAGTGAAATTTCTTGGGAGTGGTTAGGGAGATATTTGTTAGCGTTACGCGTTCAGTGTGCATGCAGGCGCAACGTAGTACGCGAGCGTACTGAACGTTCTGCGCGTGCGCGAAAAGAATGAGGTTTGATTCGTGTTTTTTTTTTTTTTTTAAATTATTAAATCAAATGCCCACTGTTGGTGAAATATATTCTCATCTTAAGTCAGGGATTAGTTACTAGTGGCACATGGGATTGGATTTCTTAACTGACACTATAGTTTGTACTGTCTGTCACCTGGATACGACGCGACAGAGGAGGTATTCTTCATCTGTGGGGAAGAAGATTTATTACCGAGCGTGGTGGCTGAGGGGTAACGTTCAAGGCTCGCATTCTGGAGGACACAGGTTCGAGGCCCCGTTCGGCCATCCATGGTTTCTGAAATCACTCCAGACGAATACCAAATGGCTCCTTCAAATGGCTTTGGGGAACTCCTTCCTGTCCCTTATTTTAGGTTGGCAGAAAAGGGTTCCATTCTGTGATCTCTCATCAGCCCGCCACCTAGGTTTCACCTGGAAGGAATGAAGCGTTATTTTTTTTATTTTTTTTTTTTTTTTTTTTTAAAAAGCAATGATGAGATTATTGCTTGCTTAGTTCTAATTCATTCCAATGATAATTAATTAATGACAACAACTTATAACTCATGTACGTACATGCAGTAATGTTATCAGACCTTTCTAAATTGATTTTATCCCTGAAGTTCTTTCATCACTTTACGTTCCCACCAGAAACTAGTAAATTTGTGTTGATAAGCTATTACAAGTCAAGGGAAAAACACGAAGAGATTCTCTGCCCACATGGATGAAGTCAAGGGCCGGATATAGCAAACAATACAAATGATTTTATATAGTTTTTCACATAACAAATAATTTTCATATAGTTTTTGACGCACCTGAAACACAAATTAAAATTTCGTTCATCAAGATGAATCTTAATATTTTTTTAACACTAATTTATATCAAATCATTACAACTGAAGGTAAAACAAGAATTATGATTCTGAAAGTGGAATGAAAAGTTGCAATCTTTTTCTTGTTTGCTCAGTTGTGGTTGAAAGCAAAGCCTACTAAGAGGTTTTTGTGGCATACTGACCAATTTCTAGGTATTTGCAATGTAAGCGGGATAAAAATGTTCAGTTCGCGCATAACGTCTGATTAATGCAATATAATTTTGTTTGCAGTCGGTTTCAGTTCGAAAGCATCGTTGGAGGGGTGAAGCAGTCTACTCACGTAATAGGATTAGAAAACAATCAAAGCTGCCTCGGCCTTTAAGGCGACGTGGGAGGGAATTCCGCTTCGCTGTGGTCCGGCCGCGGAGCTCTCCACTCGTCTTATTCAATTTGTTTCCGGCCGTTTCTGAAAGAAGTTTGCGGAGCCTCTTGCCAGGGACCAGTCCAGTCTAGAGCACCGACATTTCCTAACAAGCAGCGCACTGCCGTCTGCGAAGAGGCCAGTTCTATCTGATGGGGGAAGTGACGATCGTCGCCTTTCTGTTAACCACACGATCGTTGCTACAGGATAGAAGTTGAGTTCTATTGCTAACATAGAAGCTTCAAGCCTTAAACAAAAAAAAAAGTTTAGTTTTAATGGTTAATAGGAGTTGGTACTGCCAAATAATAGCTTAACTACTGTATATCATTATGATCAACAGCTAGTATTTTCTAATATTATTCTGGAGGATGCGGGTTAGAATCTTCGTTCGGACATCCAGATTTGGGTTTTTCATGGTTTTTCCAAATCACTCCAGGCAAATGCCGGGATGTTTCCTTCAAAAAGTTTTTTTTAACTGCTTAACGTCTCTTAACAGCGAGGTCTTTAGAGACGTGAAGGATGGGGCGCTCTGAATGGGAAGGAATTCGGCCATGGCCTTTTGAAGGGAGCATACCGGCATTTACCTGGAGTGATTTGGGAAACCATGGAAAACCCAAATCTGGATGCCGGAAGGGGATTCGAACCGCTGTTCTCCCGAATGCGAGGCCAGAACGCTAACCGTTACACCACCACTCTCGGTCCTTTCAAAAAGGCCTTGGCCGAATTCCTCCCCGTTCCTTGTCCCCAGTCCCATCCCGCCTCTAATGACCTTAGCCGTCGACGAGGCGTAATGCCGAGAAAAAAAAATCAAATATTATACTACAGAATATTTCACAGTGCGTAATATGGGGATAGTAGCTCACATCTAACGTTATTTTTTTTATGATTATGGATTTGTCTGACGGGGATTGAGAGATTATGATTATCATCGAAGTCATTTTAGAGATTTATTTACGTAGTCATAGTATCGTAGTATAATGTTTTAGCTGAAATTCCTCATACACAATTCTTCAGCGTTGAATCCGAATCAAATTATTATGTTATGTTATTTTCTATGGAATCAAATAGTTGTTAGTTACACACATCAAATGACGCAATACAGGCGTGAAGAAAATTGTGCCACCGTGAACTGAAAGCTGGAAACGCTGTCTCCATACACGTCAGTAAGTGTTACATGTTTCAACAGTCACGGGTTTTACCGGAAAATTTTAAATTCAAAGCGATTATGAATGATTCCGGATTCACCTAATCCGTATTTCAATACAGTCTTCTCGGGTGACTATCCGAGTGATCACGGTGTTTACACACAATATTTCGGCGATCGGAAACTCTGTCGCCGTCTTCTGGAGTCACCGAGAACACTGTATTAATTCTCAACACCGACAGAGACTTCGATGTTATGAATCCGTAATTTGTTTATACTCAGTGTAGTGGTCGAGGTGGATCACGTGCCTACAGACCTGGTACTTCTCAGGTCAGTATCCAGGACGGGCGAGTTAAGCAATGGTAGGTTGCTACGACCTGGAAAGGTTCTATAGCACGCCGATCAGCAAGTCGCCAATTGCCAAGAGACAATAATAGGAAATTCAAATATACGTCTAGTATTTTTATTTGAAAACTTTATTACAGTAGAATTACCGCTACAATGTTTATTCCTATTTATTCGCTTTTTTTTTTTTTTTTTTTTTTTTTTTTTTTTTTTTGCTGTCGTCAGTCTTTCGACTGGTTTGATGCAATCCTCCATCCTTTCCAATCCTGTGCTAACCTCTTCATTTCTACATACCCCTTACAGCCCACGTCCTCAATAATCTGTTTCATATATTCTAATCTCTGTCTTCCTCTACAGTTCTTACCTTCGACTGTTCCCTCCACTAACAACTTAACCAATCCAGAATGTCTCAAAATATGACCTACCAGCCTGTCTCTTCTTTCCGTAAGCTTCTTCCACAAACTTCTTTTCTCACCAATCATTTCCGAAACAAGTTCATTTCTTACTTTGTCTGTCCACTTAATTTTCAGCATTCTTTTGTAGCACCACATTTCAAATGCTTCAATTTTCTTTATTTCCGGTATTCCTAAAGTCCATGTTTCGCTACCATAAAGTGCTGTGCTCCACACAAAGAGTTTTTAAAAGTTCTTTCTAAATTGATTTTAATTAATCAAAAGTGTTGAAAATACAGGGGAAATGTAATTACGAGAAACGCAAAGTTTTCTTTAGAATCGAATCTTGACGTCAAGTTACACGTTCATATTGTTAACAAAGGCGTAGTTACAGGGCGTTTTTATAATTTTATGATTGTGTTTATGTTTTATGGTAATTTATCAGCATAATTGGTGAAATATTCCTTTCTTGCGAGAATACGCATACAATAATTAGTGAATGGAAACGGTTTTGTAAAATAATCTCTCAAAAACTGTGATGAAAACGTATTTGTATCAAATCCAGATTTTACGGTCGCTGACATAGGAGTAGTGAAAGCTGCAAGGCAATTAAGTGTTAGATATTTGAATTATTAATTTTCTTCGCTTTTAGAGCATTAGCTACGTGTTAGATACACCTAATGTGAATCATGGGACATGCTGGAGTAATCGAGTATTAGCGGAGTATGTGGTAAAGTTTGAATGCACCCCAGACCATAGTGACCACTGATAGTTTTTGTTACAGTAAGACACAAGGAATTACATTGCGCGTTGTTTTATAACAACTTTACTAAGTCGATCAATTGAAAAGAAATGACTTGCCAGAACATACCGTTCAGTTCACCATTTACGACGAGCGTTGAAGCTAGTAACATAATAAAGTAGCAGAAAAACATTTTTCCAGATAATCGTTGAATCGAAATGAAGTCCTCACGGATATACCGCCGGATTCGATTTTAACAATGCAATTCGGAGGTTCGCACTTGAGGACTTCACTGGAAACATCGCCAGGAAAGTCTAAATTCTTACACAATTTTTTCATGTTTAGTTAATAAGTTTGTTGTTTTGGAGTTTTTTCAATTGAAATAAGTGTTAATTTCTACTTTATTTAATTTTCGTTTTTTTCTACAAATATACTTGTATGTCGTCAAGAAATGTTTTAAACCTTATACGTAACATAGAGAAGATCGATTTTTTTCTTTTTTCTGCGATCGGTATGTTGAAATTCTAGAAATGATCGGGTGTAAATGATTAAAAATAAAATAATGTATGTGACGAAAACAGATTAGCCTTCTAACCAAATTTCAATGGCTATAGGGGAGGCATATTAGGAAGTTATTGGCCGAAATTACATTTGTTATATCTGTTAGAAGTAATGAGATGTGTTTTAAAGTTGAAATAAAATAAATTCATGATCAACAATTTCTGCAGATAAAAATATATGTAAAAATCTGATACTGCGTGGATTTAACCCGGTTTGGAAAAGTAAGCAGTAGACACTTTACCACCTACACCACGCTGAATAAAGAATATGTGCAAAATTTTGTAATTAAAAGACATTTGGATTTTTGTTTTTTTTGTTTTGGTAGGCGCGTTTCACGAAACGACGGTACCACTGACTTATCATTATCAGCTAGTTCAGTCATTAAATGATGCGGCCTCTTAAAGCCATGAGTTGAGGTAGAATGTACCCTTGAAAATAAATTCAGGAGATTGAAATCCGTTTTTAAAATGTCTGATGGTCTCCATTGATGGCTTTAAAAGGTTCGTAGTTGCTTTGGATTAAGCTTGAATAAAAAATGATTTGAAAAATATACCTATTAAGCTTTTTTAAGCTAAATTATGATTAGAGTTTGAATAGGTACCGAATTATTATGTACTGTAACAAATTTAATATAACTTCATTAAACATTACATACTTACATTAAAATGATCTTCATGACAATATAAACTAGTTGAAGATTCTTTACGTCTTCTCATAGCTCTACACCAGTTTTTTCTTACATTCGCATTTCGTGGGACATTCAAATACACTTTATCACGTGCATTTCTTATCGTATTTTTGCACATAGGCACAATGCAGTATTTCTAAAATGGTTTTCGACCTCCTTCTATATCAAAATTAGTTATAAAACTTTCCAGATATAGCACGCCACAATATACAATACACCAATGTAGTCACGATGCAGCGCGCCAAACTGGAGGCGTTTAAATTTTAATATTTTCATTAATATTATATTTTTGCTGTTATATAACAGAGTAAATGATTGATTTCTAATATAAAAGTATTACATGCTTATACCATATTACTGCAAGCTCGTTAAATGACTTCGCTCAGCAAGCTGGCGAGGAGTGTTGCCCTCTCCACTTCGTGGTACTAGGAAAGGGAAGAATCTATTTAAACCCTATGGGCAGCGATAATAGGGTCTAACGTGTAAGAACGAAGACTTTCCCGGCGTATGACTGCAATGTAGTCTTCACGGGTGTACCGCCGGTTAGTGTTGTGGAAACACAATATTTCGACGGCTAGCTCCGCCGTCTACTTCAGGTGTAGAGACATCTGCACTGGTCGGCTAACCCACAGATACTGAGATGATTCTGGTGGCCAACACATTTAACAGAGACAGTGGTTTATGTCTCAGTGAGGCATGGAAACCAGCCTCCGCAGAGAACGTTGTACTTCTGTCCAGCTGCTGCTGTAGAGGGCTCCATATTTGCTCGGGCTGGAACAAGAACCATAGCCACGCCCACTGGCAGCCAGCCGTCAGTTGGTTACGGGCCTGGCTCATAGTAAGCCTTCGCCGAGGCCACGCAGCCGCAGGACGCGGACATGTATATAAGGAAGAGCGGCACCCCAACCATCTGAGTATCTGTGGGTCAGCCGACCAGTGCAGATGTCTCTACACCTGAAGAAGACGGCGGAGCTAGCCGTCGAAATATTGTGTTTCCACAATACTATCCAGCGGTACACCCGTGAAGACTTCATTGCAGGGTCTATCGTGTCAACGTTCTACTTCGACGAGGGCGTTGCCACCGGTGCCTCCGGGGCGGCAGTAGCTTACAAGAAGATGATGCCAGACTTCTGACAACAACGAGGACTCAACTGTGATGGAGGGACGTGGACAATCGGATGGTCAAACATGTGGCCATAGTCTTGTGGAGATATTATCAGTATTCCAATTAGTTTGGGCTGCGAGGCGCCCATAAGTTGCATGCTCGACCTTGTCCGTGGACACATAAAGTTAAATGCTTGACCATTTTATTATGAAGCCAAATAAACATTGTATATATTTCTGTAGGCCATCAGTCATTTCTAATGTAAATAAACGTGTAAAAATGTAACTGCTGTTTATCGTAATTTATCCTAGTCTTCTTAGCCATTCCTACATTAATATCTGAATGTACTGAACCACACAACTCTCAGATATTGCAGTAGGGACCTATGTTGAATATTCGCATCAGAACCATGCTCGACTGCTAAGCTCGCCTCTTACCCACGGCTCCAGCAGATGCTCGCCCTGTCCACTCTGGCCGATAGGCCGACAGGGTCACTACATCTGGCTTTGCATGTTGCTGCAAATAATGTTGGGGTGAGAATTCCAAAGCTTAAATCATTGGCACTAATACTTTTAGCAATTTGGTGATGGTATCCCACTGGTACACAGTTCATTAACCTCAATCGATTATTTTATTCATGATTACGTACAATTTACGTACTTCAAGATGGAGTCGATATGTGCTGGTAGAACAAATAACACATTACTACGTTAGAACTAAATATAATAGCTAAAGTCATGTGGTACCCTGCCTTCCGGGAAATTTGGGCCAAAGAGCATAAGAGATGAGAAACTGGACTATATTTTTCTTGAAATTAAAATACGATAGCACAGCAACGTAAAAACACTGATATGACATTTTCTATGTAAAATTTTTTTGTTAGTGTTACCTAATTATGTTAAAAACCACGTTAAATTTGATAAAAAGCAATAAACTTTTTAACCAGCAATGGCTTGATGTTTAAATTTCAGTAATTTTTTTTTACTGTAATAGTACCAATTTGTGGGTGGTCAGAAAAAGGGAGGGGGGATTTATAATTAAATCCTGAAAATGAAAAATACATATAATAAGGATGCTAAAAAAGGGGATCTAATTGGTTACTAACTAGAACCATGAATTTCAGACACAAAATAAAACCTCATTTATTGAGTCTTATGGCCTTACAAGGTCGGGTAGTAATTAACGTTACGTTAAACACAATTAGATCAGCAAAAAACAAGCAATACCCGACGTTTACAATTCGCCGGAGTAAGCAAACAAAACTGAATGAAATATCTCAAACAAGTAATAAAAAAAAACAGCAAAGTTAACATTGAAATAATATGGCAACACAGGCCATCAAATTGAAGCTAACATTTTACTGTACAAAGGAAAATACCAGGGGGCGCCGTATAAAGTGAATGAAAAGCATCAAAATTGAATTAACAAACAGCAAGATGCTTAAGAAAAAATTTGAATTGAAATATAAATCCAGCTAGCTCAGAATTTAAGTGGCGGGAGCAGAGTCTTAACCCAGGCGTCGCTTAAGGGCACATAAGTCTGTTAAAATCCACTGGATAGTGACCGTCGTTTCTGGTACATTACCATAGTATCATCGCCGTGATGGTGAGCGACAAACACAATGCCACTGCAGCAATGGAAGCTAAATAAGCGGCTACGACCGCGTTATTAGCATAACTTCCAAATAATGGCAAGCATGCCACTCGACATCTCGCTTTTCCAAAGCAAGAAATGATCAACCACAATGATCATCAGAAAGCGTGCCGGCTAGCACGTCTGTTCACCAGCTCGTCTTGGACCCAAGTCACGTCTGCTCATCAGCTCGTCTTGGACAGAAGTGTTCTCAAAAAATGGCTCCTTCCTCTTCCTCGGCTAGTTGCTCGCCACATGCAAAAGAACTCCACGGAATTAGTATTGTAGCCCCCAATAAATGTTCAGGATTGGCTAGCTACACATTTCCGTCGTCACGTGTTTAATATCACGCGTCGCATTCGCTGACTCCTTCGCGCGTTTCCTACTTGGCCTTCGGGATAGCGGCAAGGTGGGGTAGTTCGTTGACCGAATTCCAACGGGACTCAAGCCGGGCTGGCCCGGCGTCACCTTGTCGCCTCGCCTGCTCCATTGTTCCACCTCAACGGTCGAAATGGCAGTCTCTAGCCTTCAATATTTAAGCGTTCTGAGCCATGCGTTTACAGAAAAATTAATTTATAATAAACTATACCTTTGGCCGCCCTGGTTTAAACATACATTTAACCTATCCAGACAACCCTCATTATTTATAATTTATTTACACGTTCCAAGATTAAATAATTAATAAACTTGAATATAATAAAAAGGAGAAAAAAAAAAGAAATATGAATATAATTAATAATTTGATTATATTCATTGTGGGTGACGC